>JAODAL010019719.1:0-71248 GCA_025379985.1 Phyllomedusa bahiana | reverse complement strand
TTCCCAGAAAACACAGAATTGTCTTTAAAATTGGTTTTTAAAAAAAAACGGGGGCGCACCACGTGCAAAAAAGTTTTAAAAAAGTTATAGGGAAAAACAATTGGTTTTTGGACCAATGAAAATTCACCAACAGTAACTAAAAAATTTTCGTATTAAATTTTAAAATAAAAGGTGGTTTGGCCCAAAACTGGGCCGCACCAAGTAAAAAAACACCTATTTGAAAGTTATACGATTAAAGTTGGTTTTGCACCATTGAAATACACTGAGCAATACAGCAATTTCTGTAAATATAAGTACAAGATGGTCTAACAAAACTGGGCTGCGCCAAAGTGATAAAAAAGCTATTTAAATGTTTACGGATAATAAATGGTGGGTTTTTGCACTATGAAATACACCTGTATACTAGCAAATTTCTGTATTAATTAAGTACAAGTGGGTCTTTGAACAAAACTGAGCTGCGCCAAAGTGAAAAAACACTAATTAAATTGTAGTACTGATAATAAAGGTGGTTTTTGCACCTATGAAATACACACCATTACTAGCAAATTTCTGTATGGTAATATCCGTACAGATGGGTCTTTGAACAAAATGGCTGCGCCAAAGTGAAAAAACCTAATTAAATTGTGTACGGATAATAAAACGTGGTTTTTTGCACCTATGAAATACACCTGCGGTGACTAGAAAAGATCTTTATCCTAGTGTACGAACAAAGTGTGGGTCTTTGAACAAAACTGAGCTGCGCCAAAGTGAAAAAAACTATTAAATTGTGTACGGATAATAAAAGTGGTTTTTGCACCTATGAAATACACTGCAGATGACTAGAAAATTCTGTATCATATTGTAAGTACAAGTGGGGTCTTTGAACAAAACTGGGCTGCGCCAAAAGTGAAAAAACACCTAATTAAATTTGTGTATGGATAATAAAAGGTGGTTTTTGCACCTATAAAATACACCTGCGGTGACTAGAAAAGTTCTTTATCCTACTGTAAGTACAAGTGGGTCTTTGAACAAAACTCTTGGCTGCGCCAAGATGAAAAAACACCGTAATTAAATTGTTTGTACTGATAATAAAAGGTGGTTTTGCACCTATGAAATAAACCTGCGTTACTAGCAAATTTCTGTATCAAATTTATAAGTACAAGATGGGTCTTTAACAAAATGGGCTGCGCCAAAGTAAAAAAAAACCTAATTAAATTGTGTACGGATAATAAAAGGTGGTTTTGCACCTATGAAAATACACCTGCAATTATAGCAAAATTCTGTTCCTAATTTAAGCACAAAGATGGGTCTTTGAACAAAAATGGGCTGCCAAGTGAAAAACCCTATTTGAAATGTGACGGATAAAAAAGGTGGGTTTTGCACCTATGAATACACCTGCAGTTACTAGCAAATTTTCAGTATCCTAATATCCGTACAAATGAGCTTTGAACAAAAATGGGCTGCGCCAACGTGAAAAACACCTATTTGAAATGTAGACGGATAATAAAAGGTGGGTTTTGCACCTATGAAGCTGTACAGCACTAGATGTTTCTTTAAAAAGTCTCTGTCTAACTAACTAAGAGCTGAAATTCTATAATCTTCCTATGTTTTACTGTCTCACAGCTAAAAAGCATAGTTGTCTGTGTGAACAAAGAGAACTGTTTTTTGAGTGAGCTGAGCTGTATTGAGGACGGAAATCTAGCAAACGTCTCCTGCTCTTAATGAGAGACACTGACAAAATGATGCTGAACAGGATCGCGCTGTTTCTATGCAAGACGGAAGTCATGTGATTTTTCCAGCAATGCAACCATTCACATCCCATTCATGACGTCGCCCACTCAGCTCACCTGCTGGGAATGCTCTAAGCTGATTTGCTGGCGCCAACAATGCCAGGAAGCGTGAAAATGTAGCGTAGTAATAGATTCATGCGCAGATTCTCACTAAATTATCGCGTGATCGGGAAAATTTTGATCAACCTAAAAAAAACCGTTGCTGATTTTAAACTTTGACACCGAATTATATCCGCTCATCCCTATAGATGATGAAACACTGGTGAGTAAAAGTCTTTGATGTAGATGTGAACCAAGCCTAACTGAAGCTGAAAGTGTTGTCCGCTCAATTCACATACAATATTGCAGCAGCTAAGTGTAAAATAGAAGAAGAAGAGTACTAAATTAGTGACAAAATATACAATTAAACTGATGTTGCGGCTAAGAAACAGGTAGGCGGTCAAAATACCTCTACTCAAGAATTTCCGCTTTAAAAAGGGGCTTAAATTAGCAAAGCTGTTTTAAGAATTGCATTTCCACTAATTAGCTAAGGTTTGCTATACAAGACGATTGACATTATCTGCTTCAACAGCCATATGGACTGTGCCGAGAAATGGTTAAGAGTAGGTTGCAGCGCTTATTATTATGACAAAGTTCGAACTCGGCAAGGTTTTCGTATGGTGATCGAAAATTTTTAGATCATGCGATACATTAGCGCACTAAAATCTTGCATCATCTATTAACGCATCGCACAATTTCTCGGCGCTTCCTGTAATTTTGGGCGGCCAGCAAATCAAGATTACAGAATAGAGCAGGGTGAGCATGTGTGTGCGAAGTCATGATGGGATGTGTGTATGGTTGCGATTGGTGGAAAAATACATGACCTCGTTTTACATAGAACAGCGTTTCCTGTCAGCCTCAGTGTCCTCCCTGCGTCTCATAGGAGTAGGACGTGCACTCGGCCGTGGCCAAACAGCTCAGCGAAATTATTCTATTCTGCACAGAGAAACCTTACTATTAGCTGTGATCCTTACAATTTAGTTTGATTAGAGATTGGATGATTTTATAGTAGTTAGTTAGAGAATTTTAAAGGAGCATCTACTGTGTAAAGTCAAGGGCGGAGCGGCGGCGGGGGGGGGGGGGGCGACAAACACAAGACAAAGCTCTATAAAGACACTGGATAAAGTTCACCGAAAGATTAGTGTAGACTTGCACTGCAATATCTTTATTATTACAGTTTTGCTATTGAAATATTTTCATGGTATGGCAGCCTGAATGGTATATTAGGATTCCCTCCCTCTCATTTATAGTAACAGCAGGTATCTGTGTTAGGTGCAAAACTCCACTTTTATTATCAGTATCACATTTCAGATAGGTGTTCATTTTACCCATTCCAACTTTGTTCATATATCCACCTTGCACTTAAATTGGAAAACAGCCAATTTCCGCATAGTCACCACAGCGCTGAATTGAAAGGTGCAAAATAAACCTGTGTATTTACGAAAACATAAAGATCACGTGTTTTTTCTCTTTGACCTTTTGCGCCACTACTGCTATGTTATTGACGCAGCTTGCACGAAATCTGAAAACAGCAATTTTATAGTCACACAGGTGAATGAAAGGTGCAAAAAATAACCGTGCATTATAAGAAAACATAAACAGAACCGTGTTTTTTGACTTTGGCGCACTACAGGCTTTCCCCGTTCTTGACGCAAGCATTGAACGAAAATCTTAAAAACAGCAATTTTATAGTCACCACAGGTGAATTGAAAGGAGCAAAAAAAACGTGTATTATACGAAAACATAACAGATACGTGTTTTTTGACTTTGGCGCACTACAGCTTTGTTCATTGACGCAGCTTGCACGTAAATCTGAAAACAGCAATTTTATAGTCACCACAGGTGAATTGAAAGGTGCAAAAAATACCGTGTATTATACGAAAACATAACAGATACGTGTTTTTTGCACTTTTGCCCAGTCCAGATTTGTTGATAGAGACACCTAGCAGTTAAATTTGAATCCATCAATTTTGTTATGATTAGAGTGGGATTTGAGAATAGCTGTGATTTCAGGTGGTAATCGATCAAATATGTGGGTAGCACATGGTAGGTAGAGGTACGAGAGAATGTGCTCCTTCCCAGTGCCTGACACAACACGCATGGCCAGCGGTTCGTCATTTGCAGGACCCGTCAGTGCCTGTCATACGCTGGTCAGGGCCCAGTGAAATCTCAGTAACGGATAGCGTCGCAATCTGTTCCTCTCAGTGGTTAAAGCAACCTGCATCCAGCAGTCTTACCTCCTTGTTCCTCTCTATTCAGCGGCCACAATGTGCGTTCAACAGCATCATCAGCATCCAGTCCAACATATAAGGCAGCGCAAAAATGTCAACACGTGTACGCCACCACTGGGATAATCCATTGGACCTGAAGACCTCTTTGATTGACAAAATGCGGTTTTAGGGTCAGAAGGCAAGTGTTGAATAATCAAGATGTTGATTTAGTCGTGCACTGATCCGCCCAGTTACGATTCCCTCAGAGGTAGGAAAATGAAGCCGGTCCAATCGTGGCAAAAAACCCGTGGCGGTCGGCAACGCCTTGCAGGTCCTCTTGCTTGTATACCCCAGGCTCCTGGATGCATGAAAGTCAGGACGACCAGTACCTGTGTTTGATGATGAAGGAATGAATGACGACATTGCTAGATCCATCGTGGTCTTTTTCTGCAGAATTTCTTGCGACGCTTCATCAGTGACGAGGATGAAGGACGATGGGGTAGTGTCAATACGGGTCCCCACCACAAATAAGGGAGAGGTGCGGTCGAGCAGAAGACCGCTGATATATTCCGCCAGCCACGTTCAGCGCAAACCCCTTTCCACGCTTATCGCCGTCAAAAAGGTTCCAGACCGTCTCAATACCGGGCCCCCCCCCCCTTCTATGAGCAAGCCTCTGATTCACCCAGCTAATGACATATGCCGCCTTTGCCGGGTAAACGCATAAGTAGAGGCAAGAACCTTAAGTGGTTAACCACCCCAACATGTCAATCACATGCAGCGAATGCATTAGTTGAAATGGAGGGAACGACTTGGGCCAAAAAAGGCCAGACCGAAGCCGGGCCACCAACATCTGTCACACCCTCTGTCTCTCCGCCTCCTCCTCCTCCGCCACCACCGAAGCGATCCTCAGCTGCCCATGTCTCTCTAGAGTCCAGAACAGGGATCAGCCTCCGCTTCAGGCCTCCCTCCCACCCTTCGCCCAAGTACCACCAGCACCACCAGGAACCCATCTCTACCCCTTCTCCATCCGCCAGTTTGACGACCTGCACGCCGTACAGCGTCCAGGTCTAGCATCCAGCCTTCTTCTTCCGGGTTTGGATCAGAAGAAACACTTTAACCCAAACCACCCAAAGTCAAAATGCCTGAAATTGTCGCATTGCCAGGCTTTTTGGCCGTTGGAAATGTTGCCTTTTCCGTCAGGTGACACAGATGTTTCCGCACGTCATGGCCCTTGGCCTGCCCAACTACAAATGCCGAGCAGGCCATTTCTTTCCATAAAAATCCGTCCCTGCACTTGCCAGCCACGTGTCAATCTAAAATTTCAAGCGCTTTGTCAACATCTATGGCCGGAAAAGTCCATCTGAACCACCGGCACAGTGGACTATAAGCACTGCCAGGCCTGGCTATAACTCAGTGACAGCTCACTGGGTTAGCTGGGTGGTATGTCCTTCTTGGGGGTAACGGTGGCTCTCAGGCTCGCGCACGCTCTTCAAAACCGCAGGGATGGTGCAGGGCTCTTCCCCCAAGGTCCTCTGGTGGCATCACGTGCCCAGAGAAACCAAGCCGTTTTGAAATTAATCTGTCTTTGAGAGCCGTCCCCACACAGGTCAGGAGCAGTTGGACGTTCTCTCCGCTAACGATACCGAGCTCTGCAGGTGAGCAAGAACCTTGTGCCCAGGCAAGGTGGTATGCGATAACGGGCGAAATCTGCTGGCCGTCCCTAAGATCGGTAGGCGGAGCACATCACTTGCCTGGCACATGTCATGAACCTGGATCGTCCAGAAATTACTAAAGAGCATACCCTTGTCTGGACGCCTGATTTAAGAAGCTCGAGGTCTGAGTTCGCACTTCCGCCGTTCGCACCCCTGCTTCATCCTCGCCTGGGCTGCGTTTCAGCGTCAGCTCGGCGCCCCCGTCAACCGTCTCAATGGTGACAGTGGCAACACGCTGGAATTCCAACCTCCACATGCTCCATGCGAATGTGGCAGCAGCACAATGCCATTACTGCAGTACGAAGTGAACAAGGCCTGACAAGCAGCGGTGCGGACCTCGGGGGTGTTTAGCCACCTAGAGTGGAGGCAGGTGAAAGTAGCTCCTGCACTATCCTTGCCAGTTTTGAAGAAGCCACTAAAAATGGTCAGTGTCGGGACAATGCCCTTGTCAGCAAGACATTGTGGTGGATCTTAGTTCTGGAACTATCGATGGAACACATCTGAAACAACAGGTCCCGCCGAGCGACGGAGGAGGGAGAGCTGACACAGTGCGTAACACAGAGCTTTCTCGTCCGTCAAATCCACAAGGCCCGACAGTGTTCACAATTTCATCGGTCTTCATTAGGCATGTGTTCGGGGTCCCAGAGCTAGTTCGAAGATGGCACCATCAGTACTCCATGGTGCATCATCTCAGGCAAATCAATGGCTGTTTGAAGCTTGTGGCCGGAGGGTCAGCGGAGGATGAGGAGGAGGGAGGTATGTCTCTAGACACCATTTACCGACGTCCCTGCCTTGGAAAGAGGTTGTGCGCGAATTTGAAGGCGGAGGAGGAATATGAGGAATGATCAGTTTGCTAGTGCCCCTCTACCCATAGCTTGGGAAATCAAGGCTCCATCCTCACATGAGTGCTTGGATAGCTTCATTTCCTCCATCATGATTCCGACTCCGCATTAAGGCCATCAAAATGAACAACAGTTTACTGGGTGGCCACCCTCCTGGATCCCCGGTACAAAACAAAACTCAGCACTTTCTTCCTATCCACCCAAATAGAGAGTAAAATGCAGGAAATGGGTAGACCTATGCTGATTGATCAACTGGATACCATCTGTTTGCGTCTGCTTCACGATACATCAAATTCACAGTGGAACAAACGCCAGCGACGTGACATCAGTAGAGTGCCGAGTACCGTAACGGCAGCGCAGCGAGCAGCAGCAGCAGGCAATTAGGCAGAGAGCCAAAATGGGAGACCTCTGGCAATCTTTATATTACCACCTTTGTCACCAACGCATGCAATGCAGGGCACAGATACAACACCCAGAGACCACATAAGATCATGGGTGCACGACATCTTCGACACAACACCGAAGTTTTTGGAATGTGTTTACCGGACCCAAATAGACTTCTGTGGTATCCAAAATGGACGATGGTCCCGAGCTGGCTCGCCACGCCAAAGAGGTTTTGTACTAGCCCAGCAATCCATCGTCACAATCTGAGCGGACCTCAGCATAGCCGAGAGGAGTCATTACATGACAAACGCATCCGTCTTCCATATATAAACGTGGATCGTTTGACTTTCATCAAGATTGAATCAGGCCATGGATCTCTGATGATGTTGTGGCCCCAATAGTGCCGTAGACACCGATTTAGTTCTGGTCTACTTCACATTCCTCTCCAAACAGAAATGTTTCCTCTTGAAAAACTTATTTTTAAAATTATCATTTCTTACTGCATTTTTTATTCTCAGTTTCCCTTAACAGTTCATTTTGCTGGTTTTCTGTGAGAGACCTGTAAAAGACACCAATGTTTCATGACAAAACCATATTACATTTATACTGACTTCATCTTTAGAATTTTTCGCCAATGTCAATGGTTTTGGGGTCATGTTGCCTCACAATTTTTAACAGTGGCTGAGAAGTCATATTTAAAAAAAATAATTATTTTGAGGTCAGTTCTGTGAGATACAGCAAAAATTAGGGTCCTTTGGAACAGAAATGTGGGCTTCTAAGTGGCATTTACTCTTCTCACGCAATTTTTAACAGTGTGCTGAGTAAGTCATTTTTTATACTTTTTTTTGGGTCATGCTGCTTTGAAATGCAGGCAAATACTACAGTCCAATTCTAAAACATGTTGTTTCTAATAAACATTGGATCTTCCCAATTGTCAAAAGTGGCTCATGGGTTCATGTTTTTGAATTTGTTGGGGCATTTTGCTGTGACATGCAGCTATACTACAGGTCCTATTATATAAATTACATTTTGTTTTCTAACAGACATATGATCTTCCACAATTGTCCAAAGTGGCTCATGGGTCATGTTTTGAATTTTTTGGGGCATTTTGCCTGTGACATGCAGCTATACTACATGTCCTATATAAAAAATGTTGTTTCTAAAACGAGACCGTTTGTTTCTTCACAATTTGTCAAGAGTGGCTCAAGGGTGATGGTGCTGTCAGAAACAGGGTAGGTAGAAAGCGACTGGTAAATGGACACATATTAGCAAAATGACTTGTATTTTGCAAATCTTTAACATAGCAATCAATCACTGTATTGAGACAACCAGGTTAATATAATTTTAAAAAAGAGAAATACAAAGACATGGTGGGATTCCGAACCTAGTTTTATAAAAATGTGTTTTCAAGAATTCAACTACTAAAAAACTTGCAAGAACAAAAAAGCAGTTAAAAAAATTCCTCAGAATTGTTACAGAGGAGTACAGGAAAACTTGACCAGATGTAGGTTATTAAGAGACATGTGAGTATGGAGCACAGACCAGAAGAACAAAGTACAGAGACCATATTCCTCTCCAGCACGTTGATGAAAATGAAGAAAAAGAATGCCAAGAAAAAGGGCACCTGGGTGTAACAGGAGCGTTTACCACCATTATTTCCAAGATGACGTTCCAAATGTGCCTCACTCATACGGAGGGGCAAGCGCTACCCAGGTCTTTGACTGGTTCTTAGTAGAGGCTGTAGTTCTCACATCTGTCCGCTTCCCCGCACTCTGTCTTCAGCACTACATTTTTCGTTGCTGCGTCATCAGGCATTTTAACCTGCGATGTTAATAGATGACTCGGACGCCAGCCTGGGCTCTCAACCGCACCCACTGTATACTCCGGCCCTGGGTCATGCCTTGTGGCACAGGACAGGTATAGTCAATGTTCCAGTTTCAACTAAAATGGTGGTTTTAAAGACTCCCTTTATCCGGCACTTTTTAATCTGGGGGTCAGACAGGTTTAATGGTCATACTGCGGTCCCAGGGACATGTAATAGTCAATGTCCATTCACTAAAATGGTTGGTTGAAAAGACTCCTTTTTCCAGCACTTTTAATCTTTGTGGGTCAGACAGGTTTAAGGGTCATGCTGCGGTTCAGACATGGTATGTCAAGATGTCCAGTTACATACTAAAAGGTGGTTGAAAACTCCTTTTTCCGGCACTTTATTAATCTGGGGGTCAGACATGGTTTAATGTCATACTGTCGGTCCCAGGACAGTTTCTAGTCAAATCCAGTTGAAACTAAAAATGGTGGATGAAAGAATCCTTTTTCCAGGCAACTTTTTTAATCTGTGTTCAGACAGGTTTAATGGGTCATGCTGCCGGTCCCAGGATCAGTTTTGTCAATGTCCAGTTGTTCAAACGAAAATGGTGGTTGGAAGACTCCATTTTCCTGCACTTTTTAATCGGGGTCAGTATATAACAGTTTTTAATGGTCATACTGCGGGTCGGCAGGACAGTTCTAGTCATTGTCCAGAAAACTAAGAAATGGTGTGTATGAAAGACTCCTTTTTCCGGGACTTTTATTCTGTGGGTCAGACAGGTTTAAGGGAGCTGCGCGGTCCCAGGACGGGGTTTGTAAATGTCCAGTTCAACTAAATGGGGGTTTCAAAGATACTTTTTCCCGGCATTTTTTCTGGGGGTCTTGCGGGTTTTTTGGGTCATGCTGCGTTTCGGACAGGGATATTCAATGTCCAGTTCAAGTAGAGATGGTTCAAATAATACCCCTTCTGGCACTTTTTAATTTGTGGGTGATGCAGGTTTAAGGGTCATGCTGTGGTTACAAGAAGGGTATGAATGGTGTGTGCTTTTTTTTGGGGTTTTATAGCCTGTGTTGTGCCAAAAGTAGCAGGTATCCATTTGCTTTTTGGGCTGTTAATTCCATTCTCCAGCCCTGTTTGGGTTAAAGAATGAAGGTGTTGTTCCTCCCTAGCTTTAATGGTATGGAGATGATGATATGCTATCAAAAACCTTACGATGGGGCCGACTTCGACTTCCCCCAATTCGTAGCCAAGTAACGCTCAACATAGTTTTGAGGACTGGATTGGAAACATTTTTTAAAACAAAAAAGGTAAAGAAACTATGCATCCCCATATTAAACTTGGGCAACATATTGGGGTTTTTTTTCATTGTTCTGTTGAGAAATGCACCAAAAGTGAGCAATCCACCTTTTTTCCCCTATGAATAGCATGTCATTTGGACATGTTTGGTGCACTATGTACCAGACTCGATAATTTGTAATGTTCCAAACATGTGGGGGGGTTCTGAAGACATGTTGCACCACATTCGTAACATTAAGCACATTTCTGAATGTGGGATGTCAAAGCTAGGTGCATATCTACTTGAACAGCCAGATCAATTTAAATGTAATCTGCCTGAGCCTGAGTAGTCGTAATGGAACTAGCTTTGCCATTAGGACAAAAAAGTCCCTTATTTCTCAACTTATACCAGTAAAATAATAAAAAGTAATTTTTGATAATTATCAAACTATATAAAGTTAAATTATATAAGTTTAATAATAAATTAAATAATATAAAATCAATCTAAAATTATATAATTTCCCAAAAATATAAAATTATCTCCTAAAAATGTATTTAAAATTAATATAATTTTAAATTAATTTTAAATTAAGAATATAAATGAATGAAACCAATACAACATCTACAAGTCGAACTTCGAACTTAAGAGGCGTGTGGTTCAAAGTTTGAGTCGAACTCGAACTCGTACCCCATTAAAGTCAAGAAGATGTTCAGGTTAATTTTTATATCTATATAGGTGAAGAAGAGTGGAGAAGCTGTAATTACCATCCATAACAGTAAGCTGGATACGTGGAACAACTTAGTGAAGACAATTTGGCTCTAAGAGTGACAGAGAAAAATTGAGAGGCTAAAATACTTTATTCCTTTCAATGGCTAACTTAAAAGATGAGGAGGGCAGCTTGCAAGCAGGGGCATAGATATAGGAGGTGTCTCTGCAGGCCGGACTAGATTAGATGGTAGTACCACTGGTGGCAGCGAGAACATGGCAATGGGATACAGCGAGGTTCCGGTTCGACAAGATTAGGCAGCAGTAACATTGGTGGCAGCGAGAACATGGCAATGGGGAACAATGAGGTTCCGGTTCATCTAGATTAGATGGCAGTACCATTGGTGGCAGCGAGAACATGGCAATGGGGAACAGCCAGGTTCCGGTTCGACTAGATTAGACGGCAGTACCAGTGGTGGCAACAAGAACATACCAGTGGACAATAGCGAGGTTCCGGTTCGACAAGATTAGACGGCAGTACCATTGGTGGCAGTGAGAACATGCCAATGGGGAGCAGCGAGATTCTGGTTCGACTAGATAAGACGCCAGTACTATTGGTGGCAGCAAGAACATGGCAATGGGGAATAGCGAGGTTCGGTTCACAAGATAGTGCAGTACAGTGGTGCAGCGGACGTGGCATGAGAACGCGAGTTCGGTTCGACTAGATTAGGCGGCAGTATCATTGGTGGCAGTGAGAACATGGCAATGGGAAACATCAAGGTTCCGGTTCGACAAGATTAGGCAGCAGTACCATTGGTGACAGCGAGAACATGTCAGTGGGGAATAGCAAGGCTCCTGTTCGACAAGATAAGGCGGCAGTACCATTGCTGGCAGCAAAAGCATGCCAATGGGGAATAGCGAGGTTCCAGTTCAACAAGATTAGGCAGCAGTACCAGTGGTGGCAGTGAGAACATGGCAATGGGGAAAATGGAGGTTCTGGTTCGACAAGATTAGGCAGCAGTACCATTGGTGGCAGAGAGAACATGCCAAGGAGGAACATGGAGGTTCCGGTTCAACTAGACTAGATGGCAGTGTCATTGGTGGCAGCGAGAATGTGGCAATAAGGAACAGCGAGGTTCAGGATAACAGGACTTAGTACATTTGGTGGTAGTACAGGTGAAGGCATTTACAAAATAAAGATTTGGAGGGCTACAAGAAGGAGGAGTAAGAGGTGCATGCAGTGCCCATCAAGGTCATATAGGTGTATATTTAAAAATATATTCAGCCATAAGACTTGTAAATCTAGCTGTTGGCATCAGTAGAATACAATTTGTAGAAGCAGCAGGCACAGGAACTACAGTCATGAGATGTAGTGTAGTTTAAATGTGTATTTCACATTGTCAAGAAGACGTGCTACAGTTTACTAGTCAGTGAAATTGGCAACCGGGGGCAACAAAATCGGCAGGAATCCGCACTTGATTCTTTTTGATAAATGTCAAACAGTCCACATTGTCAGGGGAAATACTGATACGTTTGTCAGTTATCACTGTAACGGGTGAGCGGGTAGTGGATCCGCTGGAACAACACAAGTGATGGTACAGGCTGCGCCAGGGAGCGGATTCTAAGTGGGTCCCGGTGTTCACCAGAGCCCGCCGCAAAGCGGGATGGACTTGCTGCGGCGGGATTCCACCAGGTTTCTACCCTTGACGCGACTAGCTTGCGGAGGCAACCGAGGTGCAGCGAGGTACAAAAGTCATCGGGCAAACTCGTAGTCGAAAACAGGCAGGCAGGTCAGGGCAGGCGGCGAAGGTTCATGGACGGTAGACAAGAGCCAAAGGTATGATACACGGGAAACGCAAGTGACGCTAAGGAACGACCCAGAAGTCGAATGAGTCAAGACCAAGACCAGGTAATCATGGGCCATGGTCTTAAGGCGGTCTCTGTGTGTATGAATATTGCCCTGCCTTGCAGGCGTTGGTGAGGTGGTAAACATCGATTGCAAAATGTCACCCATTAGGGTTCTGCCACACTGCCTGCTGCTGCAGCTACTTGCCATTCTGCTGCTGCCACATTTTTGATGTTGTTCCACTGTGACATTAGAATGTGAAGACACAAACGATGTCTCAAGTTGGTCAATGAGCACTGTCTCAAATTCTTGCATTCTACTGTCAATTTGTGTGGGTGGACGGAAATTGCTCACTTTTGTCTTGTAACGTGGATGAAGGAGGGTGGCTACCCAGTAATCGCTGTTCATTTTGATTGCCTTGATGCGTGGATCATGTTGCAGTTAATGTAGCATCCAAGCACTCACGTGTGAGATGCTTTCAGGATCTCCCAAGCCTTGGGGTCGAGGGGCACTAACAGGATCTTCCTCCTCTTCCTCCTCCTCCTGTAATCTGGGCCAACCTCTTACCACTGAAGAGTAATCAGTACCGGTAGTGTCCAGCCCTGCCTCCTCATCCTCCTCCACTTCCTCATCCTGACCATCACCAGAGCCCTGGCTAGGCTCATGCACTCTACTCTGTGAGCTGAACTACCTACCGTCCTGCACCGCCCTTGACCTAGAACCACCGCCTAAAGAAGACCTATACAATTGCGATACAGTCGGGCCTCCTCCTCCTCCTCTTCCTTCACTGCTGGGACCTGCAGCCACACAGTGCCTAACGCTTGTTCGAGTAAAAATATGACCACAATGGTCATGCTGACAATGCCATCGTCCTGACTGACCAATTTGGTGGCCTCTTCAAAACTGCCAAGGATGGTACAGAGATCCTTCAACTGTCTCCACTCTCTATGGGTCAACAACCCAAGGTTTGCAACACTGCTAGTCAGGCCATGTGGTATTTCATACTGTATAATGGCATTATGCTGCTGCCACAATCGCTGGAGCATGCGGAGGGTGGGATTCCAGCATGTTGCCATTTCACTTGTGTTGAGTGATTTAATCGATTTCTACATTTTTTTTGATCTCGACTCAATCTGATTTTTTTCCTCAAAATCGGGTAAAAAATCGAGATTTAGACTTAAGATTGAAATATTTTTGCTGCTTCCTGTACTTTTGGTGGCCAGCCAGTTAGTGCAGAGCACAGAGGGGGGTCAAAAATGTCACCTCTGAGGGGGTAGTGATCTCATTGGCTGCTAAAATCGCATGACCCTGTTTTATGTATGTCGCTGTATTTCCTGGTGAATGCCATTATGATTAGAGACGGGGTACTAAACACATTGCTCTCTCTGATGTGCTTGTTTCTAAGCAGGCAGACACACCATTTCCCATCGATTTCAAGGAAAAGCTGCTAGATAGATTCATTAGGGATGGGGTACAGCAAGATTAGAAAATCCTAGACAGTAGTAGTTAGGGATTTTGTTATTGCTGCATGCTGCATCTTTGCATTACCCAAAAGTTCCTTGCTGCAGTTTTGGGGGACAGCTTTTGCACAAGACACTGTTAGCAAATCTCTCAAAAGAAAACATTGTAATATACTAGTTTCTTGCAGAAAATTTTAATCCATGCCAAAAACCTTCTTGCAGCAGTTTTATGGGGATAGCCAGTGTATAAGACACTGTTAGGAAATCTGCTCTAACACGAAATCGCTGTGATATACTGTTTTTTGCAGAACATTTTAATCCATGCAAAAAATTTCCTTGGTGCAGTTTTGGGGGGACAGCCGGTGTGCAAGACACCATTCTTCTATAAGACACCATTTCACAGATATTCCATAGAAAAAATTCTAATGCTAGTTGCCAAGTATAGGCATTCAAGAACAATGACTGTGAACAAATCTTGACCTTTTTAATATTTATATTTTTGAACATGGAGCGAACTAGAGGTGGTAAGCGAGAAAAGAGGGATGTAGGATGTGTATGAGACAAGACGCTCCTTCCAGTTCTCTGGACAACACACAAACGAGCACATGGTCAGTTGCAGGACCGTCAGGCCTGTCATCGCTTGGTCGGTTCCCTGTGAATCGTAGTACTGAAGAGCGTTGCCAATCTGTTTGTCAGTGGTTAACACAACCTGAATCGAGCGATCTTACCTCCTCGTCTTCTCAGTCACGACCACAAATATCGTTGTCATCATCATCATCACCATCAGTCCAACCTGAAGCAAATGCAGCCCAAATGTAAACTAATGTACAGACCGCTCCATATAATCCATATGAAGATCTCTCTGATGACACAATGCGGTTGGGGTCAGAAACCATTTCAAAAGATCAAGAGGCCAAAGAGGATGATTTTGCCTGCTCTGACAACCAATCGCTGATGCACTCAGAAGAGGAGAAAGTAGCTGGTCAGTCAGCAGAAATCAAGAGCGGTCAGCAATGCCTCACAGTGCCTGTGGCTTCTAGCCTGCAGCTTAAAGATGTAGACTGCCAGGATGAGGAAGTTACCTGTGATGATGATGTTGATGATGACATTGTGGATCCAACGTGGTATTTTCAGCAGAAGTTGCTTACGAGTGCCTCATCAGTGGAGGAGGAGGATGATGGGGTCTGGTCTCAGAAAGGGAGAGGGCGGTCGCACAAGTCCACTGACATTAATCCGCCAGCCATGGTTAGTGGTGGCAGTGGGAACACTGCTACTAGGTTTTCACCGTTGAAGAGGTCCAGGGCCTGTGAAGCCTGAGCCTTTTTCCATCAAGTCTCAGATTCGTCGGCTGACATCATATGCCTTATTTGCCATCAACGCGTCAGTAGAGGAAATAATCTAAAGAATTTAACCACGAACATGAACAGGCACATGCATCTAAAACATAAATTGATGTGGAGGAGTCACTTGGAGAAAAAAGGCCACACAAGTCCTGGGCTTCCAACCACTGTGACATCCTCTGTCTCCTCCTCATCTGCCACTTTCAAGCCCAAGCTGTCCTCTGCTGCTGATGTGTTGGAGCAGCATGAGCAAGCACCTTTCCCAGTTACAGATATTGTCGGCCGATTCTCACTGCCACCACCAGAGACACAGCCTACCACTTTTCCTTCCACCAGTTTGATCTGCACGCCATACAGCGGCCAGTCTAGCAGCCAGCCTTCTGTGTATAGGTATGAGAGCATAAGAAATGCTTTCACCCCAACTGTCCCAAAGCCTAACCTTTAATGTCCGCAACATAAGGATATGAGCCTTGGAAATGTTGCCTTTCCTCACGGTGGACATAGATGGGTTTCGCCATGTCATGGCCCTGGCATACCTCCAATACCAGATGCCGAGCAGGCATTTATTTGCCAGAAAAGCTGTCCCTGCCCTGGCCAGTCACATGGCAGAAAAAATTTCCAGCGCATTGGCTGCATCTGTGTCCACAAAAGTCCATCTCCCTAAAAACACATGGACTAGTAAGCACGGTCAAAGTCGTTACATCTCACTGACTGCTCACTGGGTGAGTTATGTGATTGACAGTGTCTCTGGTGATGATGGTGGGTTTCGGGCTTGACGGACACTCTTCCACACAGCTGGGATAGTGCAGATTCCAGATCCCCAACCTTCACGGGTAGCATCACATGGCAAGAGAAACCAGGCCATTCTGAAATTAATTTGTCCTGGAGACTGTCAACACACAGGTAAAGACCTGTGGATGGCTCTGCACACTGAGACTGACCAGAGGCTGGGTGCTAAGAACCTGGCGCCAGGCAAGGCGGTGTGCAACAATGGGAAAAATCTTCTTGCTGCCCTTAAGATCAACAGACTTAAATGCATCCGTTGCCTGGTACACATCATGAACCTGGTTGTGCAGAAATTTCTCAAGCGCTACTTGGGTCTTGACTGTCTGCTGAGGAAGGCTCGAGGTCTTAGATCACACTTCTGACATTCGCACCCTGCTTTGGCACGACTGGCAGCGTTGCAGCGTCATCTGTGCCTTCCTGTCAACCATCTCAATGTTGACGTGGCAACACGTTGGAATTTCACCCTCCACATGCTCCAGCGATTGTGGCAGCAGCGTAATGCTATGATGCAGTATGAAGTGTTGTATGGCCTGATGAGTAATGGTATGGACCTCGGGGTATTGAGCCATAGAGAGTGGAGGCAGGTGAAAGATCTCTGCACCATCCTTGCCAGTTTTGAAGACACCACCAAAATGATCAGTCAGGAAAATGCCATTGTCAGCATGACCATTGTGGTGATATTTGTTCTGGAACAAATGTTAGAAACTCTGCGGCGGCAGGTCCCAGCAGTGATGGAGGAGGAGGTGGACACAGATGCGGACACAGAGCCTTACTCGCCAGAGGATGTAGAAGGCCTGACTGTTTCCCAAATTTATAGGTCTTCTTTATGCGGTGGTTCGGGGTCCAGGGTTGGTGCAGGGCCGCACTCCAGCTCACAGAGTACAGCTCATGAGGCGAGCCAAGGCTCTGGTGATGGTCACAATGAGGAGGAGGAAGATGAGGAATATCTGTTTAGTGCCCCTTGACCAAGAATGTTGGGAAATCCCGGCAGCATCTCGCACATGAGTACTTGAATGCTACATTACCTGCAACATGATCCACGGATGAAGGCAATGAAAATAAACAGCAGTTACTGGGTGGCCACCCTCCTTGATCCATGTTACAAATCAAAAGTCAGCAAATTCCTTACACCCACACAAATTGACAGTAGAATGCAGGAATTTGAGACAGTGCTTATTCACCAACTCAAGACATCTGTTGCATCTTCTTCACTTTCTAATGTCACGGTGGAACATGTCAGCATCATGCCAGCAGTAGAATGGCAAGTAGCCGTAGCAGCAGCATCAGCGGCAGCAGGCTGTGTTGCAGAAGCCTACTGGGTGACATGTGGCAATCGTTATTTACCATCTCACCAACGCCTGTAAGGCAGGGCACAAATCAGACACACAGAGACCGGCTTAAAGGGGTTTTATCATTTCATTAAATGGTCTTCAGAATAAGGGGACAGTGAAAACAAGCAACTTTGCAATTAGATTTCATTAGCAAAGCTGTCTTGTATTCACAGTATTCCTTATCTTGTGTTTTTGTTTACACTGATATCCAGTCCTGGTCGGATCCCTCCAGATCCCTCCTCCTTGCATTTCACTAGCTGAGAGCTCATTTACATTCTGTACAGCCCCCGGTCATATTCACGGAGCTGTGTCTCTCACTCAGAGTAAGGGACCGTCACATTTTCACTTTATTCAGCCAGAAGAAACAGAATTACACTGAAGGGCTTACAAAATCAGGAAACAGCACAATTTGTGTCGATCCCTGCCTGACTCAGAGTTAGGGGCCGTAGCATTTTCTCTCTCCACACCCAGCAGAAACAGACTGCAACAGATTCTACAATGAGAAAACATAACAGTTTTGTCCCGGTGCCTAACTTTCCTGCATAGAAGGGAGATCTTTACCGTTCATAGAGCTGTAACACATCTCCAGCTGTGAGAGGAGAAGAGTGCTCAGTCTAGTTTGAATGCAGCCTGTGGTATGTATACAGCTCTTACAAAATATGACTGATAGGGAAAGACACCGTGACATGTAGACTCAGAGCGCGGGGAGGGGGGGAGTCTCGGGAGCCAGCATGCACAGTGAATGGGGGGATGATGTCACCCAGCTGGGAGGGGAAGAAAAGCCCCTGCATTTCCAGAGTTGAGAAGCTGAGAGCAGTGTGAATCAGCCGAACTAAGGAAGCAATACATCCCCTTTAAGACCATGGTCCATGACTACCTGGGTCTCAACCCTGATGTTTTTGGACTTGGTCCGGATCCAATCAACTTCTTGGTGTCCGAATTGGATGAATGGCCTGAGCTTGCTCGGAATGCCATAGAAGTTTTATCCTGCCAAGTAGCCAGCATTATCTGACAATTTTGTTGCCCCGGTCGTCGATGTCAATGACTAGTAAACTGTAGCACGTCTTCTTTACTATGTGAAATACACATTAGATATTGAAAAAAATCAATGTTCCTATTGAAAAAAATCGTATTACAAATACTCATTTATTCACGCAAATTTTATTCTGAGTGTCCAAAAGGTAATTTTTGCTGGTTTTGGGGTCAGACCACTGGAAATGACGCTGTTAGTAAATGTCCTATTGAAAAAATCTTATTTCAAATACTCATTTCTTGACTGTTGATGGAGAGGCCCATATCACGCGGCAATGCTGCTAGTCATGATGAAGCAGGGTGGGAACCCCGGAAGTGGGAGCTAAGACCTCAAGCTGTCCTCAGCAGACAGTCAAGACCCAGGTGGCACTTGAGAGATTTCTTCACAACCAGGTCCATGACGTGTGCCTGACAGCAGGTTCTTAGCACCCAGCCACTGGTCGGTCTGAGTGTTCAGAGCCGTCCACAGCTCTTGACCTCTGTATTGACGGTCTCCAAGACAAATTAATTTGAGAACGGCCTGGTTTCTCTTGGGACCTGATGCTACATGTGGAGGTTGGAGATCTGGAACCTGCACCATCCAAGCAGTGTGGAATAGTGGCGGCCGAGACCCATCACCACAGGCTCTGTCATCCACCCACCTCACCCAGTGAGCAGTCAGTGAGATGTACGTGCTTGAACGTGCTTACTAGTTCATGTGTCTGTAGTGAGATGGACTTTGGTGGACACAGATGCAGCCAATGTGCTGGAGATTTTTTCTGCCATGTGACTGGCCAGGGCAGGGGCAGCTTTTCTGGCAAAGAAATGCCTGCTCGACATCTGGTATTGGAGGCATGCCAGGGCCATGACATGACGGAACCCATCTGTGTCCAGCAGGCGGAAAGGCAACATTTCCAAGGCCAACAGCCTGGCAATGCCGGCATTCAAGCTTTTGGCTTTGGGATGGTTGGGGTAAAAGCGTTTCTTATACTCCCACACCTGGTACACTGAAGGCTGGCTGCCGGACTGGCCATTGTACAGCGTTCAGGTCACACTGGTGGAAGGGGAAGGTGTAGGCTGTGTTGCTGGTGGGAATTGGCTGACAGTATCTGGGACTGGGGATGGGGTTTGCTCATGATGCTCCGGCACATCGGCAGCAGCGGACAGCTTGGGCTTGGAAGTGGTGGAGGAGGAGGAGGCAGACGATGTCATGGTGGTTGGAAGCCCAGGACCTGTGTGGCCTTTTTTCTCCAAGTGACTATTCCAAAGCAATTCATACTTTACATGCATGTGCCTGTTCATGATCATGGTTCTTAAACTCTTTATATTCTTTCCTCAACTGATGCATTGAAAGCAAATCCGGCATATGACATTGATCGGCGAATCTGAGGCTTGATCGAAAAAGGCTCAGGCTTCACAGGTCCTGGACCTCTTCGAACATGAAAACCTAGTTCTGGTGTTCCTGCTGCCACCACTGACCATGGCTGGCAGAGTAATGTTAGCAGACTTGTGCGACCGCCTTCTCCCTTTCTGAAGCCGGACCCGCACTGACACTACCCCCATCATCCTCCTCCTCCACTGTTTATACGCTCGCCAGCTGCTGCTCAAAAGACCATCGTTGGATCCGCAATGTCATCATCATCACAGGTGACTTCCACTTCCTCACAGTCTACATCCTCAAGCTGTGGGCTGGAAGCCACAGGCACTGTGAAGCATTGCTGACTGCTCGGTATTTCTGCTGACGGACCAGCTTCCTTCTCCTCCTCTGAGGGCATCAGTGATTGGGTGTCAGAGCAGACAAAATCATCCTCTTTGGCCTTTTGATCTTGAAATGCCTTCTGACCCCAACTGCATTGTGTCATCAAAGAGCTGTTCAGAATATGGATTACCTGAAGTAGTCTGTATACTGTATTGGGTTGTGATATTCGGCCCGTGGTTTCTTCCGATTAGACTGATGATGACATTTTTGGCCCTTACTGAAAGGAAGAGGATGTAAACCACTGGATGCAGGTTGTGTTAAACAGTGAAAAACAGATTGACGATGCTCTACATTATTGAGACTCACAGGTAACCGAGCAAGCGCTGACAGGCCTGACGGTCCTGCGACTGATGATGTGCTTGCTTGTGTGTTGTCCGGAGCAGTGTAAAGAGTGCCTTGTTTCGTACCTATAACTCCACGTCCTACGCCCCTCCTTGGCTCCGTGTCTGATGCAATAGCTGTACCCCCAAAACTGCAAAAATTTACTTTTGGGCACTCAAAATGATTTTCACCAAGCAACCACTATTTGAAATAGATTTCTTTCTACAGGAGATTTGGTAACGGTGTCTTATGCAATAGCTGTACCCCCACAACTGCAAAAATTAACTTTTGCCACTCAATAAAATTTTCACCAAGCAACCACTATTTGAAATAGATTTCTTCCTATAGGAAATTTGTTAACGGTGTCTGATGCAATATCTGTACCCCAAAACTGCAAAAATGAACTTTTGGGCACTGAGTATGATTATATGAGTATGATGTATATGAGAGTTAGGCGTTATGTGAGCTTGCCAATGTCACCAAATAACAGCTTCTGGGGTGGGAAAGATGCAGCCAGCAATACAAACCTCCCTTATTATTACTGTCTATGATTCCCTAATCTTGCTGTACACCCCCCTAACTAATCTAAATAGCAGCTTTTCCTGTCTAAAATTGCTGACAAATCTTGTGTCTGCATGCCTGCAAGCAAGCAGACAGTGAGCAGTCCGTTCAATACAGAGAGTGAACTGGAAATGGCGTTAACAAGGAAATACAGTGAAATGCATATAACAGGGTAATGTGATTTTAGCAGCCAATGAAAGCCCTACACCCTCAGCATTGATGTTTTTGACACTTCTCTGTACTCTGCACTGATTGGATGGCTGCCAAAAGCGCAGGAAGCAGCTAACAGTGAAACTAAAAATGGCATGTCGAAGGCGCATGGCGAACGTGAACTTTATTTGAACGAACCGTAAAATGTTCGGTTCGGTGCGCATTCCAAAAAAGATCATGAAGTTCGACTCGAACTTAACTTTTATCGAATATTTGATCAGCACTATTCTTCAGCACCTCAAATGGTCTTTGGAAGCAAATTCTTTCACATCTTCAATAAGATTGGGCCACCAATAGAAAAGGGAAATTAATTGGCACAATTTTCATGCACCGGCATGTCCAGCCACTAGAGAGCAATGTTCCCATTTTAGAATTTTCTTCCGGAGGAACATGTTGGAGGTCTATGGGAGTTGTAGAGATAAGGAGGAGGGATGATGTGCCGTGGGACCATATCTTATTCTATAACATCGGAGGCACAGGAAAGGGCATTGATATTCTTCTCCGCTGAATGGAAATGGAGGTGGAAATTGAACTGGGAGAAGAAGAGGGTCCATCTTGCTTGACGTGGATTTAGTCACTGGGCCGTCTGGAGGTACAAGAGATTCTTATAGTCAGTATAAATATTGAATGGAAGTCAAGCCCCCTTCCAGGAGGTGACGCCATTCCTCCAAGGCCAGCTTGATGGCCAGTAATTATTGATCACCGATGGTATCGTTTTTCTCAGCAGGAGAAAACGTCTTCAAGAAGAAGTCACATGTAAGGGTCTCACTCTTGGGACCCTTTTGAGTGAGGACCACCTCAGCTACCACGGATGAGGTATCCACTTGTCAATGAAGAAGGTATTTCACTTGGTAGATCGGTTTTCAGACTGACAGAAGGGCCGGAGGAGAATGCAGAATTCAACCTATGAAGGTCTCTCACCGATGGTAAGCGTTTTGGTTACTGTTCTTCTATGCACCAATAGTGCCCACGAGAAAAATGTGGGAAAAATGGCGTAATAATTTGCGAAACCAAAAAACGCTGTATGCCCGAGAACGATGGGCCATTACTGCAAAGCAGCAGCTTGCCAGATCCTCTGAGACCTTGCTGAGAAATATACCGAAGGGAGGGGGTCAAGGAAGAGTAATTCTCGAGCTTTGCGTAGAAGCGGTTATTTCAGCACCTGGCATACATGGATCCTGTGAGACTTTGGGTCAGGGGAAAACACCAGGATGTCATCCAGATAAACGACTATGCAGGAATACAGGAGGTCTCTGAAGATATCATTCCAAATTCCTGGAACACCGTCGGGGCATTACACAAACCAAAGTGCATCACAAGGTACTCGAAATGTCCATCTCAGGCGTTGAAGGCCGTCTTCCACTCATCACCCTTATGGATTCGAACCAGATTATTGGCCCTCTAAAAGTACAATTTGGAAAAGATTCTGGCACCCTGGAGTCAGTCAAAGAGCTCTGTGATTAGTGGTAGGGAATATTGGTTCTTTACAGTAATTTTCTTGAGACCGCTGTAGTCTATACAGATTGTAGCAAACCGTCCTTCTTCTCTACAAAGAAAAATCCAGCACCAGCGGGAGAAGAAGACTTGTGTATGAACCCCTTCTCCAGGTTCTCTTGAATGTAGGCTGGCATGGCCAGAGTCTCAGGTACAGGCACAGGGTAGACCCTACCTCGGGGAGGGCTAGTACCGGGTAGCAGGTCTATGGGAAAATCACAAGAACAATGAGGAGGAAAGGTGTCAGTCTGTTTCCCTGAGAAGACGTCCACAAAGTCCAGATATGGAGCAGGCAGACCCGGAAGAGGTTTGACAGGCATCCGAGGAGATTTTTGGCGCACCGGACAGGGTGCCACCAAGCAGTGAGACTAAGTCGCCAAGTGTCGAAGGGAGGTCTCGAGTTGACAGTGCATCCTCAATCTGGCTGGAGAGCCCATCTTGAACCTGGCCTTCAATGCATCATCGTTCCAGGACAATTCCGAGGTCAGGGTACGGAACTGTACTGCGTATTCACCTACCCAGGGGTCTCCTTGTCGTAGGTTTAACAAAGAGGTCTGAGCCGAAGAGGCACGGGCAGGTTCCTCAGAGACACTGCAGAATTCATAGAGGAACGTGGAGAGGTTAGCCATGACTGGATAGTCTCTATCTCAGAGAGGGGTGGCCCACACTAGGGCTTACCCAGAAAGAAAGCTGACCACGAACGCCACCTTGGACCTTTTGGGAACTAACTGGCCACAAGTTCCACATGCAGGGAGCACTGGGTGAAGAAGCCCCTGCATGTCTTGGAGTCCCTATCGAACTTCCTCGACATGGATAAACGCAGTTTTGGGCCAACCAATAGCGCAGGAGTCGTAGGCACTGAGGAAGCCATGCTGCTGCTGGGTAGAGAGAAGTTTTTGCATCATTGCGGTCAGCTGATTGAGCTTTTGCATCTGTTGTGTGGTCTGTTATGATTGCTGGGCTATGATGGTAGTGAGGTCAGAGACGCTCGGTAGAGGCACCTTGGTAGAATCCATGGCCGGATCAAACTGTAACGGGTTGAGTAGTGGATCTGCTGTACCACTGCAGGCGATGGTGTAAGCCGCACCAGGGAGCGGAGTCTAAGAGGCTGCTGATTTTCACCAGAGCCCGCCGCAAAGCGGGTTGGACTTGCGGCAAGCGACCCCCAATCCGCTACCCCTGGTGCGACTTGCCTGCAGTAGCGGGCGAGGTGAGGCATGGTACAGAATCGCTAGGCTGGTTCGAAGTCGGGGGCAGGCAGGAGGAGCACTATGAAACGCTTTCTCTCTAGGCAACAAGGCACTATCGATCCGGCAAGGAATGGCAGGAAGGGGCAGGGTTAGATAGGGTCAGCGTCCAGTGATCACAAATCACCTGCGCGCTTGCCCCTTAATTTAACAGAGCCGGTGCACACACGGCCTAGGGAGTGGGGACGTCTGCACTGTGAAGCAGAGACATAAGGAACGAGGATAGGTGAGTAGCCGGATGCCGGGATGGAGCTTTACTACTTCGGTGAACTAATTTTAATATTGAAGCAGATTCATGGGAATTTTTTGTTGGTTTTCTTTGAGATTACTGTTTTCTGTAAAAAAAAATTTAAAAGTCTGATAAAAAACTTATTGTTTAAAACTATTTTGGTATGTAAAAGTGGAACTAAATTTCCAACACATACGAGAGAAAAATATCCAGTAGATATTATTAGCCTCATAATACATTTGGTATTGTAAAATAACATATACAGTATATAGATAGTTGTTTCTGAGATTGTGTCCTCTTTCCATGTATATGAATGCACAATGATATTGAATTCTATAGGGCACTGACAGTTAAATTTTCCTTCAAATGTCAAAAATGTGCACTGATTGGTACAATTTTCTTCATAAAATAGGCAGAATGAAAATTAGCAAGTGTTGTATGTTTAAACAAACAAATAACCTGAGGTATTTTTTGTGTAACAGATGTAGAATAAACAGAAGAATAAGTTGTGGAGAAAGTAGGTCTTTATTCACAAAGACAAGAATAAGAAGATCCCTTCTTTGATGTGTTGCTCATTAAGACTTTCAGACACTGAGGTGAAAAATCCAAAGGGAGTTTAAAACACCAACATTTATCCAGAAGAATAGTTCAGGGCTAAGTGCAACATATTGTATTATCCAGGACTTTTATAGTGCCTTAGTTTAACTCTTTTTTTAGTACTCTGGCTGCCCTCCAAAACTTCATCTAAGCTTCATCATTGCGATGTGCGTGCCCCTGTTGAAAATTGGCTGCTACTGAAAGTGTATGTAGAACTGAAAATTTTCAATAGTTAACTGCATAAACATTCACCAATAACAAACTCAAAACCTGATGCTTATAGCTTTTTACCAAGGGATATGACCTGCAGTACAGTCTCAGCCTTCTGCTCAGGCATACTCAGTTACAGGATTAGGCAGGAGAGCAATGTGCCTATGAAGAAGAAGGGGATGATAGGAGATGTAACTAAGAACTAATAGGAGAGGCTCATAGAGCACAACATGAGATTCACAAAAGAGGGGAAACTTGCTCTTCAGCAGCCAAAGGGATATAGTGCGGAAAAAAGTATTTAGTCAGCCACCAATTGTGCAAGTTCTCCCACTTAAAAAGATGAGAGAGGCCTGTAATTTACATCGTAGGTAGACCTAAACTATGAGAGAAAAAATGAGAACACAAATCCAGAAAAACACATTGCCTGATTTGGAAATAATTTATTTGCAAATTATGCTGGAAAATAAGTATTTGGTCACCTACAAACAAGCAAGATTTCTGGCTCTCAGAGACCTGTAACTTCATCTTTAAGAGGCCCCTCTGTCCTCCACATATTACCTGTAGCAATGGCACCTGTTTGAGCTTGTTATCAGTATAAAAGACACCTGTCCATAACCTCAAACAGTCACACATACTTCAATAATTTTAAAATAAACTCATTGTGAAGTTGCAGAAAATGACTCCTGGTCGAAAGAAAGAAACCTACAGGCTGAAGTCCGGTCTGATGAAGGATGGAGCTGCTGAATGCATCCCCGATACCCTTCTTCCATAACATTGTCCTCCAGCTTCTGGAGGAGTTCCATTGTATCCCTTATGTAAGAGGGTAGTGACATCACAAATGATCAAAAGACATGATCTAAAGTCCTTAGATTTTGTGTTTGATTTCCTATCCCAGACACTGTTGGTCTACATTTTGAGGGACTTAAACCTTTTTGAATTGTTGTGCATGTCTGGAGGTAAACGGCGGCCCACTAGGTAGTATAGTGAGTAACTTTCTAGTGTAATTGGCAAGGTCATTGGTTGGATATGTTTTATAGTCTTGCATCTATTTAAATCATATGGAGGAGACTGTGTTTTGTCTCCCTACTGAGGAGGTCCATGTGGAACAGCCAATGGGCACCAGAGTTACCTTGTTGTCCTTTTTATCTTAAGGGCCACTACCATAATAATTTTGCTATTAAATTTGAGGTATTGTGAGTATTTTAGATCCACAGTTGCTTGGACATCAATTTATAGGTGTCTATAGATGTGATTTCATATCTTACTGCTATATTGATTGTTTGACATACTCCATCTTTTGAGTCACCTATGCTACATGTTGGTAGCATTGATTATTTCTTGCTTGTGATAAGGATGCCTGTTCCTGCTGAAACTTATTAAAATTGTAGGGGAAAAAGTGTCAGACTTTTAGCATAATTCATCAGTTTATCATAATGAAAGACACTACTTTTTCATCTGGATATCAGTTTTTGTAGATACTTACGGTGATATATATTTGACCCTTGATAACGTAGTTACATATTTTGGACTATTAAGCATTGTTCATTAAGTATATTGTAAGGGGAGAGTCACCTGGATTGTCTCTCTTAATCCTACAGATCGACTAGCCGAGTATCCTTTTTAAGCTTGTGAAAGCTTTGTGTCTCTTACATCCATATGTGATTGAACCTTCTTCCATGGTGTTTTTCCTCTAACTTAGGATTACAGTAGAAGATCTACAATGTTGAATTCTTCAATCGTATTCCACAGCATTGCACCATTTAGTTCATTAAGACTGAAATTTCACTATCTAACCTTATTTGGACTTTCTCTTTAACCATTTTGAGTACTAGTTTTTCTCTTACTCTTTTGCTTATTTTCCTAGACCCATATGTGATAGTATTCTTTACCTCATGGCATCTGGATGGTGACTATTACTCTTATATTCTTCCACTTGATTATATTGTCATTGGTTCAGTTGCTACTTTTGTAATGTACACACCTTTTTTATATTATGTACCTTGTCATTATTATATTATTACATATTCTATACTAAATGTTTGCTATGTGAAATATGACAATTATACCTTTTAATGCAATAAAAAGTGGCAAATTACCATTTATAAATACCGTATGTGTATGGTCAATAAAAATAACTAGCACAAGAATTATTATTTTCAGGTATTGCATAAAGCAACAATGAACTTCCTTTATGTGAAGGTTGAACGTAATTCAAAAATCAATATAGAAAAACATGTCTTATAGTTATAGTAGTTACATTTTAGAATGGTAATGACAGTATGATAGATGTTGTTCTATTGATCCAGGGAAAAAAAAATCTCCTGTTTAAGGGACAGGAAGGAATCCCACATAGAAAAAACCTTTCTATATTTGACCAAGTAGGTTTATTTGGGTACTTCCACACCTTAATGAACTTAATTGATGTGAATTGTTTAACTTAAAGGGGTTTTCTCGCTACAAAGATCATATCTGTAATGATGGGATCAGTAAAAATAAGCACTTTTGCAATTGGCTTGCATTACCTAAATCACTTAGTATAGAAGCTATGAGCTAATTGTAATGAACATAAACGATGGTCAGTTCATTCTGTCACAATCCGGAGATGTCAGTAAGCACTGATACATCGATCGTTAGTAAACGGTGTGGATCCACTGTGATCACTGCAGGTGAGATGGAATAGATGGAGGCCCACACCAGGGAGCAGAGTCTAAAGGACCCCGGTCCTCACCCGAGCCTGCCGCAAGGCCGGACGGACTTTTCTGCGGGGAACCCCAGGTCACTACCCCTGATGTGGCTACCCAGGGAGACAGCTGAAGTGCAGGACAGGCACACCAGACTCTGGGAGCGATGGAGGCAGATACACAATAGCAGGAAGACTTCAGGTCTCAGGTGGTGGCAGACAGGTACAACGACAGGTAACAGCAGGTAAATATATGCAACAACAGGAATACAGCAGGTACTGGACAGGTGCAACGGCAGGAATACAGCAGGTAACAGTAAAGATCCAACGGCAGGAATGTAGCAGGTAATGGACAGGTACAAGGACAGCAGAAACAACAGCAGGTGGTCAGGAGCTCTGGAGGACTGCAGGAACTGAACCAGGCATCTCACGGGTTAAGTTCTGAATAGCAGGAGCTGGTCAGGAGCTCTGATGGACAACCACTCAACAGAGTGCACAACAATGAACTGACACTAGAGCAAGGACAGGAAGTTCCTCTTATAGCCTGGGGTCACAGGTCAAGAGGAAGGCAATGGAAACACTGACCCAATAAAGGGCAGAAAACTGCCGCATGCGCCATAGGAGGCGCAGTGGGGGCACAGGACCCCAGGAAGCAGGAGCAAGGGTTGGTGAGTACAAAGCACAAACACTCACACCAACAGAGACAGGAACTAGGATGGGCAAATACGGAGACACGGAGACGGTCACTGGCAGGGACCGCGGTGTGAACCATAACACTAATCTGTGTGTGTCTAGAGCTATTTCTGCAGCAAGTGGTCGGGTCATTCCTCCTTTGCTGTGATTGGCTGCCTGATATTTCATTCAGCCCTATTGGGACATGCCCCCTGGATGGGACACAGCGCTTGTGCTGTGATTGGCTACCTGCACTCTCTTCCCTATGAGCTGTGTAAAATGAAAGTGAAAATTGCTGCTGTCTGTGTTCTCATTGTCTTTCACTGCACCATGAGTTGTGTAATAAAGGCTGCATGAGCTCCTCTATGCCCCTTCAGTGATAGTTATATGTAAAAGATCTGAGCAATTACTGAGTCTCTAGCTGCTAAATTCACTCTCGCCCCATATAACACAGCCTTATAAACAGTGGATGTCAAAGCTCTGTAGACCTCCCGCACTGGTCAGTTCTCATGTCTGCAGTCTGTCACCTCCCTCCACAAGCTCCTTGTAACCAGAACACCTGCATTGCTATAAGCAGTTATACATACAGCCTGAACTGATGAAACAAATGTGAGGAATGCACTCTGCTCCACCCTTTACCTCCTGCCTGATAACATATGGGGGAGCAGAGTGCATTTCTCACATTTGTTTCATCATTTCAGGCTGTATGTATAACTGTTTACACAAATACAGATGTTCTGGTTACAAGGAGGGAGGTGACAACTCTCCAGGCATGAGAACTGACCACAACAGGAGGTCTGCAGAGCTGTGACATCCTCTTCCTTTCACTGCTCACACAGAATGACGTTATCACCAGTCTTCAGTGAGGTAAGACACTCCTACTGGGAGGAGAGACCCTCCCCTGGATTTGAAACTGTAAGAAAGAGAGAAAGCTTAATATGCCCACGAAAGCCTGTAATAAGAAAACCCCTTTAAATAGAGTTGTCCAGTTAATTATTTTTTACTCTACCACACTGCTGTTCTGCTAAAATTAAAAAAGAAA
Source organism: Phyllomedusa bahiana (assembly GCA_025379985.1). NCBI lineage: Eukaryota > Metazoa > Chordata > Amphibia > Anura > Hylidae > Phyllomedusa > Phyllomedusa bahiana. The sequence continues at coordinate 41,708 of JAODAL010019719.1, read as the reverse complement.
GTTATATTCGCCTCACTTTTTTTCCCTGGATCCAGCGCATATGGCCTTACTCTCCACCAGTCTTCTGTTTATTTACAGCCTTGATCTGAAAGAAATATCACCTCTGATGCCTTTGATTGCCTGCAACAGGCAGAGTTAGGAAAGCACTTGATCTGAGTTGAAAGGGGAGATGAGTATAACAGTTTTTTAAATGGCAGCAGTATGGTTAAAACATAATAAAAAATGTAACTGGCAAAACATTTAAGTAATTGTGCCAATTACATCTTGAGATATAAGTGAGGCTAAGTGAGGCTAGGAAGGACTGTGATGGTGTGTATATCCCAACCAAGTTTATGTGTGCACAATGGTAAATAGCTGGTAAATGACTTCAAGGAAGAAGAAAGTTGCATGGTCCCGCACTGGTATGTGGCAATTATTTGGCACCAAGGTACTGGCCTTGATGAGGTAGGAACCATTAATTTTGTTGTGTCGGTGGAAATAGTTGGCATATGTTGAACAGCTAGTATAGCAGTTTTGCAAACAGTTTAGTCCAGGACGGTTCTTACTGGTAGCAAAGTGTTTGGTGGGTGGCTGCTCCCCATGTTTCAGTCAGCTGACTAGATGTGACTGTTACCAAGGAAAAGAGACCTGAGAAGCTACAGACTGGAAAAAAGATCTCCCATACTAATTTACTACTCAGAGCAGTTTGAAAACCACTTGTGATGATAAAAAAGAAAATAATAAGAGAACATTTACTACATATAATATATTTACTCAAATGTTCTTAGAGATTGTATTGCTTAAATAAAATTTAAATAAACTTTTCAATAATTGAAACTTTGCTGTAAGGTTGAAACTTTCTAAAAAATTTTTTTTACCCTGTTTGGATACTGATGCTGTGATACAGAATAGAATAAAATGCAAATATATTCTGTTGTCCAACATAAAATAGACAGCTTTCTCTTTAAATAACAAAAATGAGAAGAAACTAATTAAAATAGCAGTGTCAATCATCAGTCACATAACAAAATCAAATGACTTTGTCTGGTTCCGCCACAGCACAAATAGTAGAAAACTCCTCTTATGTTACGTCGCCTTGTTAGCAGGTATAATTTCAAATCAGGAATTATAATCAAGTCATGGATGGCTGCCTAGAATTATACACAAAAGCAACTGTAAAATACTTTTCAGCAATGGAAACAAGTAGTCTGTAAATGTAGGATGCTTCACAATCAAGGAATCTATTCAGAAAGTGATAAGAAGCAAATGTGTTATTGTATTAACATGATGGGAAACATAATAAATATACAAGGTTATAAATTGTGGTGAAAAACATGAGTTTTGGGCAGAGCAAGAACTCTGCAGGACAAATATATTGTTTAAAGCTGCATACATGATAAAATATTTGGAAAAATATCTTCCTTTAGGAAACAACTTTTTTTTAGCAATCAGTTCATGTATTGTTTACTACAAGTAATAGGACATGACAGCATTTCTATTTCAAATTCCTTTTTTCCAGCTGTCATGTACTATGATGGGCTCAGTGTTGCCCTGGGGCATACAGCCTGTGAGCAGCTAAATAATATGGACACTTTTGAATAGGACCAGGAATTTTTGTGCCCTAGGTACATAGGGATAATTGCATTTCCCATCCCCCTTTAAAAAATGTAAATCCCTGGCCCTAACCTGATGCATATTGTCTGCTCCCTCCCTAGTTGCTTGGGATGGACAAAAAAAAACATAATTGTGTAAGGTCTTTTCGGATGCATTTACACCAATTATTATATTGTACATACAAAAATACATACAAATAGCTATAAAGAGAATGTATTATGGATTTTCTATGGTCATACAGTTGTCACATAATATCACTGTACAAGCAGAAAATGTTATCAACATACTGTTGCTGAACAAGAATAATATTATCAATGATACCGCTATACAAAGACCAAATAATGCTGTCACATCATGATCACATATCACCACCACATAGTGACTGAATAATACCACCACATCATGATCACATATCACCACCACATAGTGCCTAACTAATATAGCTGCACTGTTCCTGAATGTAAGTTATTATACTACTACCAATTTTCACACCATATAGTAACCATATAGTGGTAGGTATAAATTGTACATAGGCTCTGCAGACATGCAAGTGATTACAGTGCAGTTACATCCTGGGACTCACAGAAGAGGTCTCCTCTGATGAGTCATTCATTTTTCCTTCTGTTTTCCATCCTATCCAGGCTGCCATGATGACTTCTTCCAGCCACAACAATTTACCACACAAACATCTTAGAATCCTCAATTTTCCAGCACCTCTTTAGCTGCTCCCTACCTCTATACAAGCTCCTCATGGGATGATAGGTGGAGCTGTGTGAGTGGGAGAGGAGGGGGGGGGGGGTTTAAAGGGGACGGTGAGGGGCGATGGTTTACGGGTTGCAGGGGTGGGGGTATCGTTAAAAGTGGGGAGTTTAGTACTAACTTTTTTTTTAGTGTATCTATTTTTCTACAGTTCCGTCCTTGGGACTATGTCGGATTCCTTAGAATATATCGAAACAGCATTGGATCAAGTTTTTTTTTTATAAAATGGTCAATGAGGGATGTTTTTATAGAATGTTCATTTAAAGAGTTTTTCAGTTCTGTTTCTTTTATGTGTTTTTCTAGTATTGGTAATGGAGGTGTCTAACAGATGCCTCTCTATTACTAGCGCTGGGGCTTGTTGTCAGCCAGTGGTGTTTCTTGTCATTTAAAGGCTGACACTAACTCCCTCTCACTATGACCCCAGTACCCAATGCACCAAGCCAATTTTTTTATTTTTATTATTTGCATAAGGAAAAAAAAGCTGTGGGGTCTCCCCCTTTCTTTCAAAACCAGCAAAGGTAAAACCATCAGCAGCAGGCTGAAACTATATGGATGGGAAGTTTCATAGATGTTAGGCTTTCTAACCCTATAAAATACCAGCCTGCAGTTGCCCCAGAAGTGGACCTTCACATTAGAGGGTCCACTTCTGACAGTTAGCCAGCTCTTTCCAGTATCCCTGGTGTGTTGAGTACCGGGGTAATAGTGATAGGGGTTTGGTGTCTGCCTTGAATGACAAGAAACACTGTTGGCTGACACCAAGTCCTAGTGCTTGTCTGTCAGATGCCTCCATTACCAACACTGAAAACAAAAGTTAAAGAAAAATCAGATATGAAAAAAAAAACACTTGATTTAAATACACACTCCCTGACACCTTGCCTTGTTGACCATTTTATGAAAAAAAAAAAGGATCTAACACTGATCCGCCATAGTCCAATGAATCTGCCATAGGATACAGTAGAATGTGATTGAGAAAATGAGGGAATGACTTGGAAAGCACAATGTGAGGAAAAAAATTATTCTTACACCTTCACCATGCTTAATGCATGGTCTGGGACATGAGCAGAGTGTAATCCACCATAATTGTGCACAGCGGGAAAAGTAGTGTCAGAGTAATGAAGCCATGTGTCTGTGAAAGCCGGCAAGTCGAAAAATTTTGAAAAGAATCAGTCAAAAAAGTGGGGGAGTTTGAATTCAGAGCACAGAGTTAAGGAGACAGGAGGATATATGCAACATATGTTTATAAAGGGTTCTTTAAGGAGAAAAGGGAATTAGCAGTGAATAGATGGTACCTTGTTTAAGCTGTACTCGAACAGTCTTTCCCTGGCATATTTTATACGCAAGTATTAGTAATGCCAAAACGCAGGAATGGGTTCAAACACAGAAGAGTAACATGGTTTTCCCCCCATTCCATGAAAACAATTTTTATACATTCCTGTTTTTAGTTTACAAATACTGATGCACAATACATATGAAAAAAACACCATGTGAACCGAACCATGTGAACCAAATCATAGAAGAGACATTGCTGATGCAATGAGTAGTAGAATAAAAAGGACAACAAATGGTTCATGGACTTTTTGGTATCAAATGGCTTGGGCTGACTAAGGAAACTTAAAAGTATATGTGAGCTGTAGAAAAGCAAGCGTAGGAGAGAGGGATGGATGTGGAGAGAATGTAATAAAGCCATAAGTGGGAGAAAGGTTTGGAAAGCAAACAACAGCTAAAATAAAACCCGTGAACATGGTGAGAAGTCTTAAATTACAGAAGACAGTGAAGCCAATTGATAATAATAGTATCAAGCAGGGGACAAAAAAGTTTGAAAAGCTTACAATGGTTCTTACCTTCAGTTTCCATCTGATTAAATTAGTTCACTTAAATCAATTGCACTAAATGAGTAAGGTTGCAAATGATCTCCTCTTCTACATATGTAATTTAACATCCAATTAGCGCTACCAGGTCTAAAAAATTTTAACATAAGATACACAGTCAAATCACATTATTATGACTATCAGCTAAAATCCAGAGTACCCGCAGTGTGCAGCAGTGTTGTCACCTACTGTGTATATGAGCAGTAGTGTTGAGCGATTTTAATCGACAAAGTTGAAATCGGCAAGGTTTTTATGGTGATCGAAATTTCCAGATCATGCGATAATTAAGGTTGAAAAAAAAAAAAATCCTGTGCATCATCTATTAAATCGCGCCTTATTCGGCGCTTCTCTGTAATTTTGGCGGCCAGCAAATCAGATTACAAGAATAAGACAGGGTGAATGTGTGTGCGACGTCCCCAAAATGACTGGTGATGTGTATGGTTGCGTATTGGCTGGAAAAATCTCATGTACCGCCCTCTCGTTTTACATAGAACAGCGTTTCTTTTCAGCCTCAGTGTCTCTCAGCTCACATAGGGAAAGGACCTGCGTGCTGCCTGTGGCCAACCAGCTCAGGCGAAATGTATCTATTTCTGGCACAGAGAAACCTCTACTATTAGCTGGTGATCCTCCAATTTAGTTTAGATTATGGGATTTGAACATTGTTATGTAGTTAGCTAAGAGAATGTTTAAAAGCAGAATCTTACCACTGTAAAATTCACTGCGGTGGGAGCGGGAGGGGGGGGGGGGGGGAACCATGGGCGAACACAGACAAGCTCTATCTTTAAAGAACACTGAAAGTTCAACCAAGACTTAGTGTTGACCATTGTTAGTGGAATATCTTTATTATTACAGTTGCTATTGAAATAACTCCTGGATATTTGTCAGCCTGAACTTGATATTGATAAACCAAATCATTTCTAGTAACCACAGGTTCTCTTTAGAGTTACTGCAAAACACCACTTTTATTATCAGTATAGACAATTCAGATAGGGTTCAATTTTTTACCCATTACACCTGTGACGTGTTGATATATCCACCCTTGCACTTAAATTAAAACCAGCGAAATCTTGTAGTCAGACAGGTTGTTTTGTATGCCAAAAATACCGTGTAAACGTACGAAAACAACACAGTTTACGTGTTAATTTTGACTTTTGCGCACCCAGCTACTGTTCATTGACGCAGCATCTCCTAAATCTTAAAACACAATTCTATATTCACACAGGTGAATTGAAAGGTGCAAAAAATAACTCGTTTATATATCAACAACATAACAGTTTACGTGTTTTTTTGACTTTTGGGGCCACCCAGCACTTGTTGCTTTGACTCAGCATCTAACGTAAATCTTAAACACAATTCTTTCTAATACACCACAGGGTGATCGAAGTGTAAAAAATACAGTTTATTATATCAAAACATAACAAGATTACGTGTTTTATTGACTGTTTGCGCACTCAGCACTGTTCATTGACGCAGCATCTACTTAAATCTTAAAACAAGCAATTCTATATTCCACCACAGGTGAATTAAAGGTGCAAAAAATACAGTTTATTATATCAAAACATAACAGTTACGGTTTTTTGACTTTGCGCACCCAGCACTGTTCATTGACGCAGCATCTAGTAATCTTAAAACCCAATTCTATATTCACCCACAGGTGAATTGAAATGTTGTCAAAAAAGACCAATTTATTATATCAAAAACATAAACAGTTACGTGTTTTTTGACTTTTGCGCACCCACACTGTTCATTGACGCAGCATCTACGAATCTTAAAACAGCAAATTTATATTCACCACAGGTGAATTGAAAGGGCAAAAAATCCGTTTATTAGATCAAAACATAAAGTCTACGTGTTTTTTGACTTTTGCGCACCCAGCAGCTGGTTCATTGACGCAGCATCTCGTAAAATCTTAAAACAGCAATTCTATATTCTCCACAGTGAATTGGAAAGTGTCAACAAATACCCGGTTGTATTATAGCCAAAAGATAACAAATACGTGTTTTTGGACTTTTGTTTGCCCAGTCCCCAGATTGATTGATAGACTCCGTTGCAGTTAAAATTTGAATCCAGCAATTCTTGTTTTGATTAGAGGGATTTGAGAATAGCTGTTGATTTGCCGTCATTTAATAAGAGACTTATTCCAAACTATTCCATACCTTCTCAAATTTTTATATTTCTGAAACATGGAGCTAAATGCAGGTGTAAGCGATCAAAGAGGGGGGTAGCAGATGGAAGGTAGAGGTACGAGAGTAAGGTGCTCCTTCCAGTGCGGCACAACACGCTGCCAGCGGATCATCAGTTGCAGACCGTCAGGCCAGTCCAACGCGTGGGTCAGGGCCCTGAGAAATCTAATTAACGAACAACGACGCCAATCTGTCCCTTCAGAGGTTAATTGCACCTGCATCTAGCAGTCTTACCGCCTCCTCGTGCCTCCAGCAGTCACGCCACAAATTCGTCATCAGCTCATCATCATCCGTCCAACATGAATATGCAGCCCAAATGTCAACTCGTGGTTACCCCACCACTGTTGATACCCATTGTCCTGAAGACCTCTTTGATGAGATAGGGACAAAATGCCGTTGGGTCAGAAGGCATGTTAAAAGATCAAGAGATGATTTAGTCTGCTCTGACGCCCATTTTACTGATGCCATCAGAGGAGGTAAGGAAAGACCGGTCAATCGGCAAAAAATCCCGGGCGGGTTCGCAACGCCTTGCAGGGCCCCTTGCTTGTAGTCCCGCAGCGTCGTGGATGCAGAAAGTCAGGACGACCAAGTCACCTGTTGTTGATGATGATGAATGAGATGACGACATTGCTGATCCATCCTGGTCTTTTCCGACAGAATTTTGCTTGCCGAGCGCTTCATATCAGTGGACGAGGATGAAGACGAATGGGGTAAGTGCAATACGGGTCCCCGCCACAAAAAGGGAGAGGGCGGTCGCCAGAAGTCCGCTGATATGATTCCGCCATGCCACGGTCAGTCAGCGCAAACCCCCGCTCCTCGCATATACGCCGTCAAAAAGTTCCCATGACCTCTCCAGCATGGCCTTCTTTGAGCAAGCTCTATTCACCCAGCGATGTCATATGCCGCCTTTGCCGTAAGGGCATAAGTAGAGGCAAGAACCTTAAGTTGGTTAACCCCCACCAACATAGTCTATGTCACATGCCGCGAATGCATTAGTTGAAAATGGAGGAACCACTTGGCCAAAAAAGGCCAGACCGACCCGAGCCACCAACACAACAGTACACAGAACCCTCTGTCTCCGCCTCCTCCTCCGTCCGACACCACCAAGCTGTTCCTCAGCTGCCCATGTCTCCAGAGTCATGTATCATGGATCAGCCTCCTGCGCGCTCATCCTCCACCGACGCCCCCGTACCACCAGCACCACCAGAGACCCCATCCCACCCCTTCTCCTTCCGCCAGTTGTGACGACCTGCAGCGCCGTACAGTGGTTCCAGTCTAGCAGCCATCCTTACTGTCTTCCTAGGTTTTGGAGCAGGAAGAAAACATCTTTAAACAAAACCCAAACCATCAAAAGCCCCAAACAGCCTGTAACAGTCGTCAAATGCCAGCTTTTGGCCTTGGAAATGTTGCCGTTTCCGTCTGGTGACACAGATGGGTTCCGCCACCTGATGGGATGGGCCTCTCCTCGTCTTGCCCCCCAATACCAGATAACGAGCAGGCATTTCTTTGCCAGAATAGCCGTCCCTGCCCTGGCCAGTCCACATGTCATCTAAGAATATCAAGCGCGAGTTGTCTGCATCTGTGTCCGAAAAAGTCCATCTCACCACCGAGCACATGGACTAGTAAGCACGGCCAAGGCCGCTATAATCTCTGTGACCGTCTCATTGGGTGACCTGGGGATGACCTCTGGGGTTACGGTTGTCTCTCAGGCTCTGCGCACGCTCTTTCAAAACCGCAGGATGGTTCAGGGCTCTGTTCTCCCCAAGGATCCTCTCTGGTGGCCATCTTGCCCCAGAGACACCAGGCCCGTGTTTGAAATTAAATCTGCCTTGGAGACCGTCCATACACTAGGTCCGGAGTCTCGATGACGGCTCTAAGCAACGAGACCGACTGCGCTTGGCTGGGTGACAAAAAACTTGTGCCAGGGCAAGGTGGTGTGCGATAACGGGCGAAATCTGCTGGCCGCCCTTAAGATCGGTAGGAAGGAGCACATCCCTTGCCTGGCACATGTAATGAACCTTGTCGACCAGAAATTTCTAAAGAGCTACCCGGGTCTGGACTGCCTGCTGAAGAAGCTCGAGGTCTGAGTTCGGCACTTCTGCGTTGCAGTTCAGCTCTGGCCGTCTCCGCGTCAACCGTCTCATTGTTGACGTGGCAACACGCTGGAATTCCACCCTCCACATGCTCCAGCATTGTGGGCATCAGCTGCAATGCCATTACTCAGTACGAAGTGACACATTGTCCTGACATGCCAGTCGTAACGTACCCTCGGGGTGGTTGAGGCCACCGAGATGGATGCAGGTAGAATATGTAGCACTGCACCATCCTTGCCAGTTTTGAAGAATCCACCACAAAATTGTCAGTGCGACAAAGCCCTTGTCAGCATAGCATTGTAGGTGATCTTAGTTCTGGAATATCGTTGGACACTCTGAAACAACAGGTCCAGCCAGCGACGGAGGAGGATAAGACACAGATGCGGACACTGGAAGCCTTTCTCATCGTCAAATCCACAAGGCCCGAGCAGGTGTTTCACAATTTCATCCGGTCTCATTAGGCAGTGGTTCGGGGTCCAGAGCTAGTGCAAGGTGGCGCATCAGCTCACACGGTGCCATCATCTCAGGCAATTCAGGGCTGTGTAGAGAGTCTGTGGTGCCCGGATGGCAGCGGAGGAGGAGGAGGAGGGAGGAGGAGGAGGAGGAAGGTATTCCTAGACATCGATGTTACCGGACGTCCCTGGCCTTGGAAAGAGGTTGGCGCGAATTTGAGGCGGAGGAGGAAGATGAGGAATATCATATTTATCTAGTGCCCCTCTCTCGACCCAGATGCCTTTGAGGAAATCAAGGCTCCATCTCTCCACACTTGAGTGCTTGGATGCTCCATTTCCTCCAACATATCCTCGCATTAAGCCATCAAAAAGAACAACTTTACTGGGTCGCCACCCTCCGGATCCCGGTACAAAACAAAAATCAGCACTGGCTCCCATACCTTCCACCCACCCAAAAATAGAGAGTAAAATGCAGGAAATGGAGACCCTTGCTGATTGATCAACTGAGACAATCTGTTTGCGTCTGCTTCCACGTTCCCCAAATGTCCGGTTGAACAACATCAGCGACGTGACAGCAGTTAGAGTGCCAAGTAGGCGTAGCGGCAGCAGCCAAGGTAGGCAATAATCCGTAATGGGTGACTCTGGCCATCTTTGTTTACCACCTGTCACCAACGCATGCAATGGCAGGGCACACATCCAACACACCGAGAATTAGCTTAAGAACATGGTGCACGACAATCTGCGTCTCAACACCCGATGTTTTGCATGTGTTTCCGGACCAATAGACATCTGGTATCCAAAATGGACGAAATGGCCCAGCTGTCTGCGTCAACGCCATAGAGGTGTTGTCCTGCCCACATCAGCCAGCGTCATATCTGAGCGGTAACCTTCAGCACAAGTCTGTGAGGAGTCAATTACCGACAAACGCATCTGGCATTCCACAGATAATGCGGATCGTTTGAAGCTTTCATCAAAGATGAAACAGTTCATTTGATCTCTAGATGATGTTGAGGCCACCAATTGCCGAGGTCACGCGATTAGTTGCCATCTACTTCACATTCCTTTTCAAACAGAAATGGTCCTCTTGAAAACTTTATTTTAAATAGATCATTTCTACCAATTTTATTCTCTTTTCCCAACAGATTATCATTTTTGCGCCTGGTTTGCTGTGAGGAGACTGTAAAATACAGCAAGGTTTCATGACAACACCGTATTCCATTTACGTCACTTTATCTTAAGAATGATTTTCGCATTGTCATCTGGTTTTTGAGGTCATGTTTCTGTGAGATACAGCAATAATCATGTCCTTTGGAACAGAAATTTGACTTCTAGTGGCATTTCTCCCTCACAAATTTTTAACAGTGTCTGAGAAGTCATAATTATAATTTTAGGGGTCATGTTGCTGAGAAACAGCTATAATTATGGTCCTTTGGAACAGAAATGTGGCTTCTAAGTGGCATTTCCTCCACCCCTCACAATTTAATAGTGGCTGAGAATGTCATAAATGATAATGTTTTTGTGGGGTCATTAACTGTGAGATTACAGGCATTAATCAATGGTCCTATGTAACAGAATGTGTCTTTCTAAGTGCATTTCTCCCACACAATTTTTAACAAGTGGCTGAGAAGTCATTTTATATAATTATTTTGGGGTCATGCTGGCTTTGAAATCAGCAAAACTACAGTCCTAATATCAAAAAATGTTGTTTCTAACAGACATTTGTTCGTCACAATTGACCAAAGTGTGCTCATGAGGGTCATGCTTTGATTATTTTGGGGTGCATTTGCTGTGACATGCAGCTATACTCACAGTCCTATACTAAAAATATGTATTGTTTCTAACAGACATTTGTTCTCACACAATTGACCAAATGGCTCACCAGGGTCAATGCTTTGAATTTTAGGTGGGGCATTTTGAGCTGTGACATGCAGCTATACTACAGTGTCCTATCTAAAAAAAGTTGTATCTAACAGACATTTGTTCTTCACAATTGCAAGAGTGGCTCAAGGTGTGATTGTCTGTCAGAAACAGGAATAGGTAGTGACACTGTTAATTAACATATTGCAAAATGACTTTATTATGCAAGATCTTAAACATAGCTATCAATTCCCTGTAAGTGTGACAACCCATTTAATATCATTTAAAAAAAGATAACAAAGACATGGTGGGATTCCAACCTATTTAAAAATGTGTTTCTAGAATAAACTACTAAAAAACTTGCATGTACAAATAGTCTGATAAAAAAATTCCTCTGAAATTGTACAAGGTAGGTACAGAAACTTGGACTCCAGATGTGGTTATTCAGAGGGACATGGAGTATGGAGCACGGACAAGAACAAAGGAACAGAGACCAATTACTCCAGCACGTTGAGTAAAATTAAAAAGAATGCGAAGATTAAGGTCACCCTTGGGTGTGAACAGGAGCGTTAACCAGCCAGTATTTCCAAGTGAAGCTCATTGCCACACTCATACGGATGTGGCAAGCGCTACCAGGTATTGCTGGTGTACAGAGAAGGCTAGGAGTTCTCACACATCCGTCGCTTCCGCACTCTGCTTCAGGCACGAGCAGTTTTTTCGTTGCTGCGTATCATGGCATTTTACCTGCGTGTTTAATAAATACGGACCCAGCCTTGGGCTCTCAAACGCACCCACTTAACAACTCCCGTGCCCCTGGGTCTGCTGTGCACAGGACAGTAATAATGTCAAATGGGTCCATTTCAACCTAAAATGGGTGGGTTGAAAAGACTTCCTTTTTTCCAGTAGCACTATTTTTTAATCTGGGGTCATACAGTTTAAAAGGTCTATACTGCGGTCCAGGACAGTTATATTCAATTGTCTTCAGTTAAACTAAAATGGTGGTTTGAAAGATTCCTTTTTCGTGCCACTTTTTAAAATAAGTAGGGGGGTCATCAGGTTTGGGGCACATGCTGTAGCCCAGGACCAGTGTAAAGTCAAGTCCATTGAAACTAAAATGGTTGGTTGAAAGACTCCTTTTATTCCGCACATTTTGTCAATGTTGGGGCCATGCAGGTTTGGTGGCTCCATGCTGTGGCCCATGACCGGTATAGTCAATTTCCAGTTCAACTAAAATTGTGGTTGAAAGACTCCTTTTTCCGGCACTTTAAAATGTGGGGGTCATGCATTGTTTGGGGCTCATGCTGTGGCCCAGGACATGTATAGTCAATGTCCAGTGAAACTTAACATGGTGGCTGAAATGACTTCTTTTTCCGCACTTTTAAATGTGGGGTTCATGTCAGGTTTGGCTCATGCTGCGTGTCTAGGCAGGCTATTCAATTTCCAGTTCAATTAACATGATGGTTCAAATCATACTGCCTTTCTGCACTTTTTAATTTTGTGGGGTGATGCAGGTTTTAAGGGTCAGGCCTGTGGTACAAGACAGGATAGTAAATGGACTGAGACATTTATTTTTTTATTTTTTTTTTTCTGTGACTTTAATAACCTAGTGTTGTTGCCTTAAGACGTAGCACTTAACCATATTGACTGTATGTGAGGAAGTTGAATTTACAGCAACTTCCAGCCTTGTTTGGGTGTAATAATGAAAGGTGTTGTTGCTCTCACCATAGACTTTAATGGTCAACTGCGCATAATTTGATGCTCACATATCGAAAAACCTTATCGATAGCGGCCGAGCTATCGACTATCGATCGATCTCGATAGCCAACGCAATCGCTCAACACTAATGAGCAGTAAACACAGTCAAAGAAAGGAATTCTTGCAGCTATAATAAGTGTTTCTATTGAGACATATTGGTAAAGATATAAAGAAAAGGGAAAGGAATCTGTTAGATGGTGTTTGCTGGACTTTGTCATGTCTTCAGTGTTGTTGTCAAGACATACGCCTACTGGAGAATAAGAGAAATTGATGATCAGGTGAGTTGGAAGTGATGGGAGTATGGAAAGAATTCATGATGTTCATCATGTTCATGATGTTGAATTCTGGCATACAGTACACTTATGAGATCTGCACTTAAAACAGCTACATAGAATAAAACAAGTCTCTTTTTTTCCCCTTTTAATACAAACATAGCTCAGCTTCCATTTTATTTTCAGTTTTTATTTTCAAATGCACTATAATAAATTAATGTGTTTATTACAGGCTTTTTTTTTAACTGCACTGACCTATTCTTCCTTTTCAATATGTTTTTCTTGTAAAATTATGAAGTTTTTAATGGATAACATTTGGGTTTTTCCTCTTCTGTGTTTAGTTGCTATGGAAAATAAAGATAATTTTTGTGTTAGTCAGTTTCCATGAATGTCTCTAGTATGCTAAGTATACAATGGTACAGGATTTTCTTGACAGGCTTTAGTTCAGTCTAGAACTTACATTCTTATATTTGTATTTCAAACCCCTGCCACTGCCTCTTTCATTATTGTTATTTATTTTAGAGAGACATAAATTCTGGGGCACTGTAAATTCAATAAGGGACTTAAATACATAAGACAAAACTAATAGAATAATTATGAAATGTATAAGTGACAAACAGATGGGCGGGGGCTAGGAGAGTGTACAGTCTGCAAAGCAGGGTTGATGAAAGAGAAGGTGAAGTAATGAGATTAGAGAATGGCGAAATGATTTCTAACGATTTTGACTTTGTTTAGAATTTCAGAAAACTTCGGTTCGGAACGAAGTCCGAACTTTGGGGTACTTCGCGTGACGAAGTGTTCTTTTTGATTGATAAAATGGCTGCGAGCACATGGCGTTTAACATGGGTGGGGTCAAGAACTCTGGGAGAAGAAGGGCATAGCCAGCATGACATGTGCAGAGATGAAGCCAATCATATACCGGCGGGATATCTGTGATGTAACGTCACTCAACTATATAAGTCCGGGCGCGACGAGCTGGGAGCCATACCGTGCTATCACTGTACAGAGTAGGGAAGGACAGGGCAGCGGTGCTTATAACAGCTGAACTAAAGAACTCATTTTTATACGAGCTATTTTTGGGTGATGTCACAGCATGTCTCAGAGACAGCTTCTCTATACGTTCTTTCTAATTCTTGATTTTGTCGGGTATTGGGAACTACGAAGTCCAGTGTGCTTCCATGCATCTGCATATACATTTTAATTCTATCTGCTCACGAAGCAACATTGAATCATCCAAGGGTTAGGCTAAGCCTGTTCCTGTTGTATTCATTCAAAGAAACAGTGTTTTTACAATCCAAATACCACTTAATTTTTGGGTGCTCATTTCTTTTGCGCAATTTAAAAAGACATTTAAAAGACATTGTGCCTGTAGCATAATTCACAACCAAAGGTTTAATTCAATTTTTTTCTTTGTTGTGTACCGTAAAATACACGTCATTTTTAACACGCACAAAGGGGGGAATTTTGGTTGCTCATTTTTTTTGCGCAATTTAGATCCAGGGGGGTTAATTAAGCATTGTTCGCGTTGGGGTCACTAAAAAAAACGTTCTTTTTCACCGCCAAAATAACATTCCCTGTAGCATAATTCATACCGAAGGTTAATTAACCGTTTTTTGGGTTTTAATTCAGTAAAATACACATGTTTTTTTAAAGGCAATAAATAAAATTTTTCCTGCCCATTTTGGACGCAATTTATATCCAAGGGGTTACCCAAGCTTCTTAGTGGGTTCATTTGGGGTCAATACAGGGTGTGTATTTACAAAAGATATCTTCATCAAACAGTGTCTGTACATTTTTAGAAAAAACATATGCCCGACAAGAGGTGGGAGGCTCTTCACCTGCGATGGCAGTGGCACAAACATTCCCGGAGCAGGCCCAGGGCACAGCACAAGGGGACGTCGCAGCAGGGGGCCTGGGAGGCCAAACTGCCGCTGCATCTACGGGCCGTGTGTTGTTCAGCAAACCAATGGTTCTTGATTGGTTGACTAGGTCATCCATTCCTCCCAGATGACTCTGACAACCCCAGCCAAGAGTCGGTGGGAACTTTCAACAAAACCCCCTTAGTTTGCATGGCCCAGGAGCGGGTCAGCGGCCCTCACCTGTCCTCAACCCGCCTCTGTCCCAACCGGTTCCCTCAGCCAGAGATTCCTATTTTGGTCTGGCTCAGTGCCACTATATACAGGATGAACAATTTGAAGAGGGCAGTTAGCAGCTACTTGGCAGCGAAGAAATGGGGCCAATATCTCCTGCTTCTTGCAGTAGGCGGCAAAGTATAGATGTGGAGAGTGGCATGGGAGGACTTGTTGTGATGAGTCATCCTCTGCATACCAAGACTGTAGTAGAGGACAGCTGTGAGGATGAAAAACAAATAGATGATGATGTAGCCGACTGCACTTGGGAGCTGGGTGAGGCAAGGGATTCATCATCGTCAGGAGAAGAGGGCATCAGCTTGGCGTCGGGCAGCGGGGCAGCCAGATGTGGGTCGTGTGGCCGTGAGTCAGCAGGATAGCAGCAGTGTGAGGTCGGGAGCCAAGCGGCCACGGTGTAGAAAACCCTCTTTGCAGGTCCAAGAAAGTAACGGCACAGGGGCTCAGCGAGGTAGCGGCGGCAGTAGTCACTCAGTGCGGAGCGTTGGCACTAAAATCAAATACTCGGTGGTGTGGAAGTTCTTTGCTAAGACACCGGAGGAGCTGAATATGGTTATATGTAGAATCTGTGGGCAGAAAGTGAAGCGTGGCCAGGGAGCTAACATTGGCACCACGGCCCTGCATCAACACATGCAGCGTCACCGTCCGGTGGCCTGGGAGAAACGTGGCTCAGATGTGGTGGTCCATCCTGGAGCCGCAAAAACAGCAGCAGCAGCGCCCAGTGGCACGCATGCCATTGCAGCCAGTCAAGGCTCCACCACCTCTGCAGAAGGGAGCTTTTTCTCTTTGCCTTCATCTCACGGTCCAGATGCTCCTGCTCCTCGCTACTCATGGCGCCAGCAGTCGTTCAGCGAAGTGATTGCAAAGAGACAACAGTATGCGTCCAACCATCCTACGGTCAGGGCCAGTACATGTCCTTTACGGCCCACTGGGTGAATGTGCTTCCTGCCCAGACACACCAACAACTTGTACAGGAGACGGCGCTTTCTCCTCCATATTGCCAAACTGCGGCTCCTGCGCCAATGTCCACCTCCTCCTCCTCCACCGCCACCATCATCTCAGCCTCCACGAGTACTGCTCCATCATACCACATGTGTAGGGCACAGCGGTGTCACGCAGTTCTACACCTGGCTTGCCTCGGCGAACGAAGTCACACAGGGGAGGAACTGCTCCATGTCATGCAGCAAGAAATCGATGTGTGGCTGTCTCTGCGCCAACTGCAAATCGGAACCATGGTGACGGAAAATGGGAGGAACAGGGTGTCTGCGCTGCACCGAGGAGGGATGGTCCATGCGCCCTGCATGGGCCCCGTGTTCAAAACTGGTTGTGAAAAGGTTCCTGAAGTCTTCCACCGATCTTCAGAAGATTCTGAAAATGGCCAGGAAACTGTGCATGCTCTTCTTCCATTCCTACAAAGCCAGGAACACCCTCCTCGATTTGCAGCGGCAGAACGGCCTCCCCCAACACACTCTGATATGCGATGTTTCCACCCGCTGGAATTCCAGCCTGCACATGTTGGACGGACTGTATGAACAGAGAAAGGCCATTAACGATTTTTTGATGATCCAAGCAGACAGGAGTACTCCCCTGTGCAACTATGATGTCTGCCAGTGGCAGCTCATGCGTGACACCTGCCGTTTGTTGAGGCCATTCGAGGAGGCAGGGCCGGGATGTCGGATAGGCAAAGGTAGGCGATTGCCTAGGGCGCCTACCTCTGCCTGTCCATAAGGGGCGCAGGCAGGGGGCCCGAAACTCCCGGGCTCCAGGCCGCTGCCGTGGGCCTGAAGCACCGGCAGTACCTGTATGTGTGTCCGCAGGACGCACATGCAGCTGCGGGCTTCTGCGGAGCAGAGAGCGAGCACTCCCTGCTCCGCAGACAGTGTCGGAGCCGCTCACCGGAGGATCGCTGGACGTTTCAGAAGCTACACGCCTCCTTTGTCAAGCATCAAACGTCGCAAGACGTAGCGTTGCCAGAGAGGAGGGGGTTGTTGAAAGCTCTTCTACAATGGACGCTAACCATGAAGTCTAAAAAGCACTGGATCTCCTGAGCCTGAAGGCGTAGTAAGGAGAGTTCACGGAAGACAACCAGGTGATTAATCGCTTTATATATTGTTGAAAATATGGTGTGAAATTTACTTATGCCTCACATTCAAGTTTTTTAATAAGCTGGAATAAAAAAACAATATTTTTAAACTAAGGAAGTTTTTCCACGTCTATATGCCGATAGCATTTGGAATCTGTGATATAGTTGAATAGCAGGTGGGGTCCTGCAGCTGCGGCACAACCTGGTCTGTCTGTTTGCTTAAGGTGCACAATTGAATGAATATGTGAGTTGCTTTAAACATTTTTCATCCTTGGTAGATTTAATTTCATATTTCCTCAAGTATGTACTGTATACATTGCAATTTCATGATAAATGCTCATTTGCATGCACAATGACATCATACGTGATAAGGTTAAAGAAACAGATGAATGTATAATCTGTCTATTTGCATAATTAGAGGCGAGACTGATGATAATTGTAGTAATTAGATGTATCAGATGCGTTATCTTTGCTTAATGTATTTACGGATACATAACTCTGATGATCTGAATCCCTTGTCTGCACGTGTTAGACCTTAACTCTTACCACTTGAAGTGCATTAGACCATGATATATTTAGGGTTTTATATCAATAGTATAGACTACTTGTATTATCATTCTATGCTTTCACATATAGAGGAGAGAGGAAAAAAAAAGTTTGGAATAGAATGTTTATAAATCAATTCAGAATCTCATGGTAGCTTAATTTTACATTAATTATTCAAGCCAAGTCAGTAACCTAATGTCTTGCCTGAAAGTAGAGGGCTCTGCAATATGGTAAGGCATTAATGTATTATTTGTGAGTCATTAAGTTCCACACAAATGAGCAGCTGTTCACTTTTACCAAGCATGAGCAAAGAAAATACAGTTTCTTGCTAGCTGCATGGGTGAAACATTTTAGTAAACATTCTTTGATCTGATCAGATAACTTTTTACCTGTAGTATGTTCTATAAAATATTTATAAACACAATGTCAGACACAGGGGTATTTGAATTCACTGTGGAGTAACCCATCCACAAAGCAGCTCAAATAGTTTTAGAGTACAGATGTAGAGCAATGTTTATTTTGTACACCCTGTTAACTTATGGAATTAATAAACTCAGAAAATGTTGTAACCATTCTGGCCCAAATGAGGTAGTTGCTCATGACAAGTAAACAGGTGGAACATATTTCCAGCTTTAGGACTTATGTTATGTTCATCAACATTGTAAAGGGACTAGAACTTAAGTATATATGTTTTCAGTATTTGAGGACTGAGGACCAAATAGAGCCAACAATTATCCAATAAAATAAGTGAAGTAATTATTGTTACGTAGACCAAGGTGGCAGCTGGTGGGAATATGGTTACTATATCAGCAAACATAGTCCAGTAACACACCAAGACATACAAGACAAACCATTCACTATTTTGTTTTGGGTTTTCATACCCTTCAGTCAGCTCCAGGCTCCCACTTTCTGCTCAGGTTGTGGGTGATTCTATAGCAGTGACTGACATGTCAGCCGTTTCAGCTCTGCTATTTCTAGCTGAGCCTATTAGAGGCACGTTGGTGATAGAAATGTTTTTTTTTTTTTTCTAATTCTCTAAATTCTCAAAAGTCATAATGTTGATGGGCAGCACAGACCAGAAAATCATCATCCAGATGTCCGAATTACATACTTTCCATAATAATAGGGATATCAATCATATCAGCAAAACAGAGAAGTATTAAAGAAAGATTAAAGAACACCCCCTCCCTCCATAAATGTCCCTACTGAGTATTTAACAAAAAGACAACATCCCACTGCCACATAAGATTATTCTGCAATTACAAAGAATTATTAGCACAAGCTTCTGAATTTTCAAGGAACCTAATGTTCTGGTTATGTCAGAAGACAAAGGCCCAGCAGTGTTCCTAAAGGGTAACATACAATCTCAAATTGCTTGTTCATTCAGGAAATTGCAAATAAGATGGAGGGGTTTTAACAGCAGGCTACAAGCTCTAATGGGTTAAAGTTTGTCAGCAAGAAAGATAATCAAGCTCCTGTGCTGTTAATAAGGCACAGCAGGGAGTGTTGTCACTAGCCTGGCCACTGCTAGAGCAGAGAAGGGTGGCTAGTAACCTAGGAAACGTTCCATAAATAAGCAGTAGATAAGAACTGCTCTAACTCTGCAATTAATGAATTAAAATCAGAACAATAGTGTATTTGGTAGTAATCCTTATTTACCTTTTCCTACGTATTTAAAGCTAATAAATATGATGAAAATACTCCTTTAACCAGTCTCTTACTGAGCCATACACTTCCTTCCTGACCAGGCACATTTTTCTTTTCTTTAGTACACGAACGTTTGAACGCTATAGAGCTTTTTCACACTATGTTATGGAAAAATAGTGAAAAAAAATTAGAAACTTGTTTTTTCACAATTCTTAATTAATTTACTTTTTTTAGCAACATAAGTTGTGTAAATGTGTAATTTTCCATGGTTGAAAGATTTTAGTCAAACAATTAGTTTTTTACAGCAATTTTTGGTTTATGTCTCCACTTAATGAGAAACAGAAAAAGTACCAATCCTGTCCATTGGCTGTGTCTGGTATTGCAGCTCCAAAACATTAATGTAAAAGTTTCAATATCACTCATTTAGTGGTGCTGTTTCTGTAAAAATGAAAAAAATTTTTCTTTCTAATCTCATATGGTATCTTCAAGGATAAAGTTAAATGAGAGCTGTAGATTTAACCTGAGCAGAAAAAGTTCACAGTGGATTACAATACTAGGTGAGTAGATTAAATTTTATATATATTATCAACATACTGAAGACATTTTCAGTACTTTAATTTCAACTCCTACCGACAATGGATGTATGGATAAGTCCTGTTGTCATTAAGAAGCTATGTAGCGGGCTTACTCAGTAAGTCTGGTACATAGGCAGCGGGTGCCGTTTGATTATTATACCTGACATCCGCCGCTAAAACCAGAGACTAGAGGCATCTTTGATCCCTGTTGTTTAACACTCTAGATGGTGTCAGACAAAATATAGGGTTAACCGGTCTCTTAGTTCTTAAGGTAATTTTAAATGTTCTTAATTTCTAGCATTTAGGAATTTGCTGTCGACCTTGCTCTGTGTGGGGCAAATAGTCCTAGGACTCTCCTAAACCGTAGTTATAGATGGAATAAACATTTTATCTATATATGATGACAGAAAAAACAAAACAATGGAATGCAATGTACTGCGTTATACCATTATTTACGTAGGTAATAAGATTTCATATATCAAGAATGTCCTCTTTTCTCACAATGTTCTGGTACATGTTAGAATGGCCAAAAACAAAGATAAGGTAAAGGTTACCATTTGTGTAGAAGTATGTTGATTAAAATTAACACTTTATAATCAATTCATGTGAATTAGTGATAATGTATTAAATATTGGCACACATTAAGAGCAGCTTGTATAAAAATTGTATGCACTAATAATAAACACTGAGATTTGCTCTTTACATGTTAAGTAATGTGATAGATAGGCCCCTATTCTTAATATTTATGGACTGTCTAACAACAGGGTATGTCCCAAAGGAATGACACATAACAAATGTGGTGCCAATATTCAAAAAGGAGTCAAAAAGTGATCCTGAAAACTATAGGCAGGTAAGTTTAACCTCTGTTGTGGGTAAAATGTTTGAAGGTTTTCTTAGAGATGCTATCCTGAAATATCTCACTTAAAATAAATGTATAACGCCGTTACAGCATGGGTTTATGAAGGATCGGTCCTGTCAAACTAATCTCACCAGCTTTTATGAGGAGGTTAGTTCTAGACAGGATTGGGGTGAAGCATTGGATGTAATATATCTAGATTTCTCTAAAGCATTTGATACAGTGCAACATAAAAGGTTGGTAAGTAAAATGAGAATGCTTGAACTGGGGGAAAATGTGTGCATGTGGGTAAGCAGCTGGCTCAGAGATAGAAAACAAAGGGTGGTAATTATCGGTGCATACTCAGACTGGATCCCTGTTACTAGTGGGGTACCACAGGGCTCAGTATTGGGCCCTATACTCATTAATATTTTCATTAATGATATTACACAGGGATTGTACAGTAGAATATCAATCTTTGTAGATCATATTAAGCTGTAAAGTAATCAACACAATAGAGGATAATGTGTTATTACAAAGATCTGGATAAGTTGGAGTCCTGGGCAGAGAAATGGCAGATGAGGTTTAATACAGATAAATACAAGGTTATGCACATGGGGAGGAAAAATCCATTACATGATTATATGTTAAATGTAAATATGCTGGGTAAAAGTGACACGGAGAAGGACTTGGGAATCCTGGTGGACAGTAAACTTAACTGTAGCAGCCAGTGTCAAGAAGCAGCTGCCAAGGCCAATAGGATTATGGGGTGTATTAAAAGGGGCATATATGCACATAATGAGAACATTATTCACCATTTATATAAGTCACTGGTTAGACCACACATGGGATATTGTGTGCAGTTTTGGGCACCAGTGCACAGGAAAGACATTGTAGAGCTTGAACAGGTACAAAGGCGGGCAACAAAAATAATAAAAGGACTGAGTGGACTGCAATACCCAGAAAGATTAGCAAGATTAGGGTTATTTAGTTTAGAGAAAAGACGGCTTCAGAGGGACATAATAAATATGTTTAAATACATTAAAGGTTAATATAGAGATCTCGCTCAAGATTTATTTATACCCAGGACTGTATCTAGAACCAGGGGGCATCCTCTACGTCTTGAGGAACGAAAGTTTCTACAAAAACATAGAAAGGGTTTTTTTTACTGTTAGAGCAGTGAGACTGTGGAACTCTCTGCCAGAGGAACTTGTCATGGTGAATTCAATAACAGAGTTCAAAAAGGGTTTGGATTCATTTCTGGAGAGTAATAATATAACAAGTTATAGTGACTAGGATTTTGGAGATGTGTCATTGATCCAGGAATTTTTCCGATTGCCAGATAGGAGTCGGGAAGGATTTTTTTTTCCCTAAAATGAGGACAATTGGCTTCTACCTCATTGGGGTTTTTTGCCTTCCTCTGGATCAACACTTTAGCGACAATTTAGCAAAATAGGCTGAACTGGATGGGCTTATGTATTTTTTCGGCCTTACAAACTATGTAACATTACTTGATGTCAGTTGTCAATCGTTGTCAACATATGCACTTCTACCTTAATTTGGAAACTGCACAACGAAGAATAAGTCATGTATTTATGGCAACAACAATTTATGGCACTCCAGGTGGGACGGCAAGCGACGGGATTTACCTGAAACACCTGAGGATCAGTGGATTAGGATGAACAGACAAAACACTGCAGTAAGGTAAGACCCTTTGATCTTACAAAACTCTTTTCTTCCAAGTCTGCATGTTGCTCTCTTCTGGGTGAGTCTCTCCAGATACGGTTTAATTAAATGACCCATCCATCCCATAAGACAAAGAACTAGAAAAGTTTTCACCATGTGTTGGTAATGTGCTAATTGTAACATTTCCCATGTTAAGATTTTATATAGGCATTGTGTTTGGTGTGTCAGAACCAAAAAAGAATCAGTAGGTACTTGTAAGCTCTAACTTCAGAGGATAAAAACTGGAAACACTGACTTTGGATGAAATAGAGAAGTTGACACTGGATACCATATAAGACTCCAATTTCAGAGGCCCCTTTATTTGTCCACTAATTGCTGCACTGTAGGAAGTTGACCTTGTGAGGATAATATTTGTATCTTTTATACTTTTATCCGGTATATATATATATATATATATATATATATATATATATATATATATATTGTGGGGGGTCAGCTCCGTCACAGGGACCACGACAACAAATGCGTTCTCTTTAACGGGTTTTTATTAAACAGAATAGTCCAGAACATCAACAGCTTTTCTTCAGCAGATGTATACCCCATCTTGGTACCCCACTGTGGACTGCGTAAGCAGACACGGGGTAACCTGTGTGTCCCTGTCCTTCCAGGGCTTGATGAGTTTCACATGATACACCTGGATAGGCTTCCTTTTGCCTGGTTGGTGTATTCTATAGTTAACCTCATTGACTTTCTCTAAGACCTCGTACGGTCCCTGCCACTTTGCTAGGAACTTACTTTCCACAGTAGGGACCAGGACGAGTACCCGGTCACCAGGGTGAAACTGCCTAATCCTTGCCATTCTATTGTAAAGCCTACTTTGAGCTTCTTGAGCCTGTAGAATATGCTCCTTAACTATGGGCATGACATTGGCTATTCTCTCCTGCATTTGAGCCACGTGCTCAATGACGCTCCTGTAGGGTGTGGCCTCGCTTTCCCAGGTCTCTTGCTATTTAAGTAACCCATGAGGATGTCGTCCGTAGAGCAACACAAAGGGTGAAAACCCGTTGAGGCGCTGAGGACTTCTACTATTAGATAACAGCAGGTAGGGTATTAGAAACAGTCCCAGATCGTCCATCCTTTTCCACCACCTGTCGTGAGCTTGGCCTCAGTGTTTTTGTTGAAGCGCTCTTCTAGCCCACATTTGTGGATGGTAAAAGGGGGGGGGATGTGGGGGGGTGGGCGGGAAGGGGGGGGGGAAAGAAGAGGATGGGTTTGGTATAGGGGTTTTATTTTTATATAACAAGGAAGTCCGTTGCTGTTTTTAATACACAGGACCATACACAGCTCTTTCATAACCCGAGACATGAAGGGTGTTCCCTGATCGGTCAGGATCTCTTTTGGCATCCGTCCTAGAAAATATGTGTTAGCGATACGTTGGCAATCTGACATCGGGCAATAGTCATAGTCGGCACCATCGATAAAGGTTTTTTTCGATAGTCGATCATCTCCGATGACCATTATCGTCTATGGGATAGCACAAAAAACGACCTTTATTCTTACACCCAAACAGTGCTGGAGAAGCTGGAATTAACAGCCACAACAGTCAAAAGGATACCTCTACATCTTAAGCACAACACTTAGAGCTATAAAAGCCAAGAAAAAAAGTCACACACCATTCGACTATCCCCTGTACTTGTACCACAGCATTGACCCTAAATCCTGCATCACGGGGGGGGGGGGGGACCACAATTAAAAAGTGCCTGAAGGCAGTACTATTGGAACATCATAATACTTGAACTGGACAATTGATATCTCCTGTCCTGGAAGCAGCATGACCCCTAAAAACCTGCCATGACCCCTAGATTAAAAATTGCAGAGAAGAAAGTAGTCTTTGAACCACCATTTTAGTTGAACTGGACATTTGACAAACCCTGTCCTGGACCGCAGAATGACCATTAAACCTTTCCCGACCCCTAAAGAATAAAAAGTGCCGGAAAAAGAGTCCTTTCAACCACCATTTTAGTTTGAACTGACATTGACAAACCCTGTCTGGGACCGCGCATGACACTTACAACTGTCTGACCCCACAGATTAAAAAAGTGCCGAAAAAGGAGTCTTTCACCACCATTTAAGTGAACTTGACATTGACAAACCCTGTCCTGGAACCGCAGCATGACCCATAAACCTTGTTCCTGACCCACAGATTTTAAAAAGTGCCGGAAAAAAAGTCTTTCAACCACCATTTTAGTTGAACTGGACATGGACTATACCTGTCCTGTGCCACAGCATGACCCAGGCGGAGTAAATATTGGGTGCGGTGGGGGGGTGAGAGCCCAGGCTGGCGTCCTTCATCATTAACACGCAAGGTTAAAATGCCCTGAAGACGCAGCAAACAAAACTGTCATGCTGGAGCAGAGTGCGAAGCGGAAGTGTAGAAGCTCCAGCCTTCCTCAGTACACAGCAAGACCTGGGTAGTGCTTTCCCCTCCGTATGAAGTTGCGGACCAATTGACTTCACTTTGAAATTACTGGTGTGTTAACGCTCCTGTACACCATTTGTGCCCTTTTTCTTGGCATTCTTTTTCTCATTTTAAACACGTGCTGGAGGAAATGGTCTCTGTACTATTGATTCTCTGTCTGACTCCATACTCCATGTCCTCTGTAATAACCTACATCTGGACGCAAGGTTTTACCTGTACCTCCCTTTGTACAATTCAGAGAGCATATTTTATAACACTATTTTGTACATGCAAGTTTTTTTAGTAGTTTAATCATAGAAAACACATTTTAAAAATAGGAATTGTGAGTGGGGAATCCACCATGTCTTTTGTTTTTCTCTTTTTTTAAATAAATTAACTGGGTTGTCTCAATACAGGGATTGATAGTCTATGGTTAAAGATCTTGCAAAAACATCATTATTGCATATCGTCCATAACAGGTGTCTAGCCTATTCCTTTTCTTGACAGCACCATCACCCTTGAGCCACCCATGACAATTGGTAAGAACAAATGTCTTGTAATAAACAACATTTTTTTTTATTAAAAGGACCTGTGTATAGCTGCATGTCCACAGCAAAATGCCCCCAAAAACAAAAATTCAAAACATGATTCCCATGAGCCACTTTGACAATTGTGAAGAACAAATGTCTTAGAAACAACATTTTTTTTAGAATAGGAACCATGTAGTATTGCCTGCATTTCAAAGCACACGAACCAAAAAATTAAAAATATGACTTTCTTCGAACCACTTTTAAAAAATTGTGAGGAGAAATGCCCACTTAAAAGCCACATTTCTGTTTTCCAAAGACCATAATTATTGCTGTATCTCCCTTCAACAATGACCCCAAAAAATATAAATATGACTTCTCACCACTGTTAAAAAGTTGTGAGGCAACATGACCCCCAAAACCATTGACAATGCAAAAATCGAAAGATTAAGTGAGTAAAATGGAATATGGTTTTGTCATGAAACTTCGTGTCTTTTACAGTCTCTCATCAGCAAAACCAGCAAAATGAACTGTTGGGAACTGAGATAAAAAATTGCAAGTAAAAATGATCATTAAAAATAAGTTTTCAAGAGGACCATTTCTGTTTGGAGAGGAATTGAAGTAGACTACAACTAATCGGTGACCTAGGCAATTGGGCCACAACATCATCAGAGATCCATCCTGATTTCATCTGTGATGAAAGTCAAACGATCCACATTATCTGTGGAAAGCCGGATGCGTTGTCTGTAATGACTCCCGGACTGTGCTTGAAGGTCCGCATTAGAGGGGAGGGGCCATGATATGATGCTGGCTGCTGGGCAGGACAACACCTCTATGGCGAGGCGAGCCAGCTCGGGCCATTCGTCCATTTTTGGATACCCCGAAGTCTATTGGGTCCGGAACTTATCCAAAACATCGGGTGGTTGAGAACCGCAGATAAGTTCATGCACCATGATCTTAAGCTGGTGCTCAGGGTGTTGTATGTGTGCCCTGCATTGCATGCGTTTGGTGAGGTAGTAAATAAAGATTGCCAAGATCACCCATTTAGGCTTCTGCACCTTTCCCGCTGCACTGCTGCTAGCTGCCGTACGGCTACTTGCACTCTACTGCTGTCACGTCGCTGGCTTTTTGTTCCACCGTGACATTTGAAGAACTGAAGCAGAACGCAACAGATGACTCCAGTTGATCATTCAGGCAAGGTCTCCCCTTCCTGCATTTTACTCTCTATTTCGGTGGGTGGAAGGAAGTGCGAGTATTTGTTTTTTTACCAGGACCAGGAGGGTGGCCACCCATGACTGTTGTTTCATTTTGATGGCTTAATACAGGATCAAGTTGGAGGAAATGGAAGCATCCAAGCATCTCATGTGAGAGATGGAGGCCTTGATTTCCCCAAGCCTCTGGGTCAAGGGTCACTAGCAAACTGATCTTCCTCATCTCCTCCTCGCCTAAAATTCGCGCCAACCTCTTCCAAGGCAGGGACGTCGGTAACATCGTGTCCCTCGGAATACCTCCTCCTCCTCGCTGCCTCCGGCAACAGCTTCAACACAGCCCTGACTTGTCTGAGATGATGCACCCTGAAGAGCTGGATGCGCCACCTTCGCACTAGCTCTGGAACCCCGAACCACTGCCTAATGAAGACCGATAAATTGTGAAACTGTCGGGCCGTGTGGATTTGAACGGAGAGACAGTCCTCCATGGTCCCGCATCTGTGTCCATCTCCTCCTCCGACGCTGGCGAACCTTTGTTTCAAAGTATCCAACGATCGTTCAAGAACTAAGGATCTACCACAATGCTCAGGCTGACAAGGGCATTGTCCGCACTGACCAATTTTTGGTGCCTTCTTACAAGAACTGGCAAGGATAGTGCAGACTCTTCACCTGCCTCCACTCTCGGTGGCTCAACACCCCGAGTCCCGCACCGCGCTTGTCAGCCATTGTCCACTTCGTACTGCGTAAATGGCATTGCGCTGCTCCCACAATCGCTTGTGAGCATGTGAGGGTGGAATCCAGCCGTGTTGCCAACGTCAACAATGATACGGTGAACGGGGAGGCCGAGCCTGACACGCCCATGCAACGCAGCCAGGCGGACAAGCAGTGTGCGAACGGCGGAAAGGTGTGGCGAAACTTAAGGACTTTGGTAGCCTTGTCCTCAGCAAGTTGCAGAGCCCAGGGTGACCGCGGGTGTAGCGTCCGTTTTAGAAAGTAGATCTGGGAGCGACGCAATGTTCATGGGATGACAGAGATGGTGGCCATGCAAGGGGAGTGGTGCTTCGTGTCAGCTGCTGACGCCACTTTTGTGTGTTGTGTAGGGTTTGCGGCCGCTTCGCTTAGGTAATATCCCAGTGAGAAACAATGCCCCCGATCGAGCCGTTGGGTATGAATCCATGTCCCCATTGATCATAGATGCCCCCATGCCTAGGCTTCAGACTTTTTGTGGCTAAGGATTGAGTTGGTACCCTGCGTTGAATTGGGTTGTGTGTATGCGGGGGAATGGAGTGGCGTACTCGTCCTGACGAGCTCCATTAACACAGTGGAGGTGGTTATTGTGTTTCTCCTAAAGTAGCTAGGATTTAAGATTATTCGCTCAATCTACGGGGGCTCTGGTTTCTGGTCTTGTGGCAGCGTTTGTGGAGGGGGGTTGTGAAATTGGCCACCGATTGAGGACCTTGTGGGAAGAGGAGACCTGGTCTGCACTTCAGGTTTCGGCCTTACCTGCGTGGCAGTTTGAAGAGGTCCAAGCGGAGCGGCGGGGCGGATCCTGAGAAGCCTATCGCGACACCTTCCGCTAGGGGACTAGCCATTCGGGTCTTTTCTAGGGGGTGAGGGGCCAGATCTCACGGGCCGATTGACTTTTCACGATATACTTGGAATGTAGTGAGCTGGGCGTTAATTTGTTCCTTTTTGCTTTTACTTTATCCATGTTGTTTCTTTGGGTCAGGGATTTGTATCTGGACATTTCCCTTCCGGGAACGAATTGTGTCAGACAATACGCTGTCTTGTGATTGAATTTGTATGGTGTGTATAGATTAACTATCTGATGTGACTTTGTGCCTGGTGCGAAGGGGGTTACGTTCTTATATCAGGGAAAAGAGGAATTGCTCTGTCACTTGTTGGGTTTTCATCTGTAATAGTTGATTGGGTTCGAAGTGCAAGGGCCATAGCTGATGGCTTGATACCTCATCTGAGGTTGCCACCATGAAGTGGAACGTTGCATCGTCGAAAATTAGTTGGTACTTAAGTCGCTTAGTATTCACAGAAGTTGCCGCATGCATATTGTGCCTCCTGACTTTGATACGAGGTTGTTGTGTCATATTTTTGTAGTGGGTGTCTTCGGGAGTAGTGGTAGAATGGATAGTGGGTGTTGTGAAAGTGGTGTTTTGTCTTTTTTTTTCTTGGCTGCTCGTCCAAACCTGGATTAGACAAGAAGTCTGGCTTGGCTTTATGACTGGGTTTGCCGACTGAACGGCGTGCAGGTTTCGACAAACTTGGGTCGTAGAGGAATCATCTGATTTTTTAGTGTATGAGTTGGTATACTTCGTTGTTGGTGCTTGTGTGGTACGTTCGTGTGTCGAACGGTGTGAGGCTTGAAGAGCGGATGGTGCTGAAGCCGCTGGATCATGTTACGGCTGAGCATCCTACAGGGTGCATTTGGTGGTTTTTTCTGTGGAATGATCTGCTTAGATGGGAGCGGCGGATGCGGTATGCGGCGGGAGCACCAGGTTTAGAAGAGTACTCTTATGTGTGTTGTTTGGTAGGCCGCTGGCTATCTGTGTGCGATGTGTTGCCTTTATTTGGTTAGGCCAATGTAGTTGTTTGCCTCCATAGTTCATAACGGGTTCATAGGCCCTCCGGCGCTGCATGTGACATGAGACTTAAGGAGTTGGAAAGGGGGTTGAAGTTCCAGCTCTCATTTTATTTCTAGGGTGCCCATATCACTTAAATTCGCAATTCTCTGGCTGGTATATCTATGTTTGTACATCGCAAGGAACTAAGTGACACCTGTTTCTATGATGTTTGAAATCTCGGCTAATATGTGCACCAGAAGTGGAGACATGTCCCCTTTAGTCAAAAGTCATCCTGGTACCAAGGGTGTATTCCCCTAGTAAATAGTTGCGCGTCTTCACCGCTCGATGTTGTAAGCTGTTTGGAAGATGGCGTTGGTCGTGGGAGTGTTGCCCGCGTAGTGTCATTTGCCTTAAAACATAGAGATCCTGTCTTCTGTCAGATATTCGACATACCCTTTATTAGTTGAGGTGCGGAAATCGCCTTATTTGGGACAAGTTAGACGAGGACCTGTTGGATGTGTCTTACATTCTGGACGGATGTTTCCGCACGGCTCGTGGGTACCAGGTTGGTATTTGAAAGGCGCTCACGGTTTGCGAGAGGGGCAAATTTTGGCGTAGGAAAAAGAGACATCGTTTGGGATTTCCGCGAATGGGGCCGTCAAGTCGAAGGCAAATCATCGAACACAGGTTGACTTGTTTCGGGTCGTCCGTGTACATTCTGCATCGCAGAGCGTACGGGCTTTACAAGCAAGAGGGCTGCGTGTAGTCAAGTGCGTTTTTTGTGCCGTAGGTTACCACCGGCGGGGGGGCTTTATATTTTTTCGCTTATAATGGTAGTGACCTTGGGGTGGGCATATCCGGTGCATCGGATCTTCCTACTGCAAGGCGGAGACCGGTACTCGGGTGTGGGCGTGTGCAGCTCCGCTTCGCACGTCTTCTAACTCATCCGATTTGCTAATGTGTTGATGAATATATATGGTTTCCGTATTTTAATGTTGTTAAAATGCACAAAAACCACTCATGCCTAAAACTGTTCTTCTCGTCAACCAGTGTGTCTATAAAATTACCATGCCCTCTCTTTTTAACCAACCTCTTCGTAAGCCATTGATGTTATAGAAGCAGCTTCACCGCCAGTTTGGATTGGTACCTATGTTTTTACTGATGTAATAAGGTTTGCTTTCTGTCCAGTTGGACTGGTGTATGCTGGTGCGTGGCTAGAAGGCACTTCCAGATTGGTGGCCGTGACTGGGTATTTGAATAGGAGATGTAAATTGCTACGTGCTGGTATGCTAGGGTATGGTGCACTTTAACTCGACTGAAGTGGAGCCGCATATGTAAGCTTGTTACTTATGTCTGATTATGCGTTGTCAGAGTTTTATTTTGCTATCAGAGTCTAGGGCCTCATGTACTTCCCTTTCGATGGTGACGGTAAGTTCTGCTGAGCGGACCACTGCAAGATTGCTATTTATGGAACCCTTGGCAATGCGTGATTGTGTCTGCCTATGTTCTGACATGGTGAAAGTAGCGAGCCTTATGGTGTAGCCCTTGCTTCGTTTTCTTGAGTGGGTATGGTAAGTTACCTCTTACCTTCCGAAATTGTGCTACCTCTGGAGGCTCGCCTGCTTTGCTGTCGGCTTTGACCAATCCGGATTGCTTATATTCGCTCGCATTGTTGTGCATATGGTGCATATACAACCTACAATAAGTGTATTTCTCGATAACATTACCTTACTGAAAATATGATGTTGCCCTGTATTACGACGATTAAACATGCATACCTATCCTGCCTTGTCCTTCCACTGAGACCCACAACCTAGATCGTTACTCTAACTTAACTTAATATTAAGTAACGGGATATATGACGAGTCTATCACTAAGTCGGATGATGCTTAAAAACTTTCGAAGGTGTTATTAGTGATAATAATCCCTCAGGGAATCTGAAAACCAATTAATTTGTGTACGGTGATGTCAATAATTATTAACGTCAAGATGTTATCTATCAACAGAGAGGCAAAGAGGTCCTGCCCGAATAGGTGAGGCAAACGTGAATTCGGTTTATTGGAAAATGTAATTCGAATGAAGTGTGTATCCAGGTCTGCACATGTGAATCTTATTTGATTAATTGTACTTTCTATACCTTAGAAACGAATGTGCGTATATGAGTAAATGCATATGTGGAGACAAACCAACAATTGCTTTATTGGTCTCTGTAGCGCGCCGAGAGACATTCGGTTATTGTTAATGTTTCAGAGGTGGATGCCTTCAATAGAACATAAGCTGGTTAGTGCGCCATAAGGTAAAAAAACTCATGTATATTCTGAAACATATTATAACTAGACTGGCACACAATTAGCACTTATTGATAATAAATTTGAAGGCTACCTCGTATCTAGTATTGACAACTTGTCATATTGTGTAAATTCGATATTCAACGTGATTCCATTATGTGCTTTTTTCTACAAAGATATACCACATTCTCCATGTTGAATTCACTGACCCGATTCCACCTACCGACAGTTCCTTTTCCCCCACCTGAATGGCCCGATTCTGCCCCTCTCTGATAAATCGAGTGACCTTTGATATGTATCTGTTATTTTGTTAAACAAAAACCAGGTTCATTAGTTAAATTGCCCTCAGCACAAGTAAACCGTCGCTATATGTAGGCCTCCATAATATTAAATGCTTGTATTCTATAATTTAATTAAACTTGCAAATGAAGGTATGGAATCAATCTAACAAAGCCTTAGGCCAGAGCTGCCTACTATGGAAGAAAAACAGCGTAACAGAAGTAGTTAAATTCTGGGTGTTTGATGTGTGTAGTGATGGGGTTGTTACTGAAACACCTTTTGTCGATACGTTTTAAACATTAATATTAGAATATATTAGTGAGATTTTTCTCCCAATCAACCCAACGTCACTTGGTTCATATGTATACTCATAGAAACGGCCATTGTCATTAAATATCGACTAAAACCGATGCACCTTCTATATCCGGACAGAGTTTAAGACCACGGCATGTTACGATGCGCTTCCAGGACGAGATGCCACCCCTACACTCAAGAAACCTACACACAGATTATCAGAGTATCACGTACACATCTTTGGCAGTGCAACCCCGTAAATTCCTGATTCACAGTTGGTCCGTATGACATCTGACGACCAAGTCCATTAGTATCTTTCTGGGCTACGTAAACCACCCATCGCACCGTTAACTCTTTCCACTTTTTGAGAAAACTTATCTGGAAATCTACAACTTCCAATGTCTTTCAACACCAAATTTATCACTTTAACGTCACTATTGACATAGTTCTTACTAACACAACAAAGGAGGAAAGGGCAAAAATGAAAATTGCAACACCTAACAGTAAATTATACAGCTAATAAAAGGTGTAGTTTATAGCACCTATACCAAGAGACCTGTTCAGTTACTAGAAAAGATGTTGTAACCAATAAGTTCAGGCAGCCCAAATTCCAGGAAATATTTTAAAAGGAAAATGTTAATAAGTTAAGCTAATGCAATGTCTTACACTAAGTCTTGTTGAACTTTATCCAGTATTTCTTTATAGACTTGTTTGGTCGCCCGCGGGGCCCCCCTCCTGCTACCCCCCGAGACTTACAGCGGTAGATGATCCTTAAAAATTCTCTACCTAACTATATAAAATCTTCCAAATCTCTAATCAACTAAATTGTAAGGATCACAGCTAATAGTAGAGGTTTCCTGTGAAGAAATATAATAATTTTCGCTGAGCTGTGTTGGACACAAGCAAGAGCGCACGTCCTTCTGCGCTGCGACGCTGAAGACTCCCTGAGGCTGAACAGAAACGCTGTTCTATGTAAAACGAGGTCATGTGATTTTTCCAAGCCGAATCGCAAACATACCACATCCCAGTTTATGACGTCTCACACACATCTCACCCTGCTCATCTGTAATCTGATTTGGTTCTGCCGCCAAAATTCAGTAAGCGCGATCTTAATAAGATGATGCACAGATTTAACCTAAATTATCTTCATGAACTAAAAAATCCGATCACCATAAAAACTGTGCCGATTTCAACTTTGTCGATAATAATCGCTCAACACTAATGTGCACCAATTCTCGGGTGATGGATTTTGATGAGGAATTCCTTAGGGGCACGGCTTCCAGGTCTCGGTTAGCATAATCTAGTATCACATAGAATGTATGGGTGACCCTCTAGCTTATTTCACCAGTGGGCCACCCTAGAACCATTGCTACGGCGCTCAAAAGGTGTCTCGATAATGGTCACGCACTAAAAGGGGCTTACGGAAATGTGACACCGGGCAGTTAATTGGCAGGTGGGACAGGACTGGCAGAAATCCAATAGAATATTTGCAAGATTCGTTCCTGGGTCTTATCTACCCCCAAGTGTCCCCACAACACTGATAGTGGGCTATGTCCAATACCATCCGCCGGTAGGATCCTGGAACCCAGCACTTGTTCCACCACCTCCTCTCTCACTTATTTATACCCGGTCCAGTAGACATT
Organism: Phyllomedusa bahiana; assembly: GCA_025379985.1. Taxonomy (NCBI): domain Eukaryota; kingdom Metazoa; phylum Chordata; class Amphibia; order Anura; family Hylidae; genus Phyllomedusa; species Phyllomedusa bahiana. The sequence goes on along the minus strand of JAODAL010019719.1, from coordinate 8,084 downwards.
AACCAGGTGTGAAAATGCGGAAACTGCGATCTGCCCCTGGTTTCCTGGGGAACCCCATTTATCACAGTGACGTTTTCTAGGGCGGTTTTCAACGTCAGGTCCCTGAGCTGGGCGGTCCCAAAATTTTCCCGGGACACCTCCAGATCAGGTATGTCAGCTTCCCGGGTTGATCCCTTTTCTTCATCCCTTGCTAATACCACCAAAGGAAATTCCTGGAACACATCATTATACACTTCACATTTCTCTTGTCTTTACCCTTTTAAATATATCCTGGACCCTCTTGTGGCCTGTGCTCATTGCCTTACCCCACAAAATCTCAAAATACCGGAAAGTCCTCTTTCCTAGAGTTATGGGTACATCAGGTTTCTGACCACCCCACAGTAGTGGGACATGGGTACTTTGCCCCGTAGACACCAGTCACCTTGGCGAACCCAGGGTCGTTTTTAGTTGTCCCCATGGATATCATTTGTACCCAAATCCTCTGTGCCGGGAACCAGTGCATCAGGGAGTGTGGCCTTTAACAGGGTCACCAAACTCCCGAGTCCAGAAGCTCCACACACTTCTACCCCATTAACCATTGACCTGGCAGACATGGGGACCCTCAACCAAGGTGAGGTACGGCAACTTATGTCAGGGTAGGCAAACCAGGACCAGCGGCAGGCATGCGTTGCAGAGTCCATGGGCCCCGAGGACAGGGGCATGTTTCGTCAATGTGCCCCCGACTTGACACCTCCAACATGTCACAGGCGAAGACTCCACACTGGACCAGGCTGTGACCTGCTGGCTCGGACTGGTTCTGGTGATGGTCTGGGCCACTTCTTGGTGTGCCCAGCAACCAACCTACCGGAGCCATCTGTCGGTCATAGGTAGAATTCCACGGCTTGGTACCTCTCCTCCAGGCTCTCCCAGGTCATCAGCACACTGGAGCTCCCTGAGCAACCCAGCATTGTATAGCTCCTGGCAGGGTTTTGATGAACCGTTCATTACTACCTCTCCACCATCTGCGTCGGAGTACAGATTCCCGGCAACTCGCTCAAATGATGGTTGGGAAGGCCTCCACATCATCTTCACGTCTTTTTTTAAAATGCCCTCTAAGTAAAAGTTATTTTTAAAAGGGGATTATTTTGCAGTGATTATTTGGTATAAACCTTTGTTCTTGAATTTGCATAATTTCTTATATTATGGCCAGCTTTCTAAGGGGCCCTTTTGGGTAAAGAAATGGCAAAAGAGGCAAGAGCGGGGGTTTTTTTCAGACATGGGGTAGAGCAGATCAAAGTGATTCTTCAGACTTAAGAGTGGTTTTCAAAAATTTATGGCTTATCGATCCAATACAAAATTGGTGGGACCAAACTTAGAGCTTTAATTAATCAGTTTATTATCCCTATTTTGGATTTTGAATCTACATTACACCTCCCATTAGATCACATCTGAATTTTTTGGGCAGAGTGGGGAAACAGAACTTAAAAATTTTTCATACCTTATAAAATTCTTTAAAAAGGAAAACAAAACTTAGAAAGTACCTCTAAAAAGTTAAAAAATTTTTATAAACAGGCATCAAATTTAGGGGTGACCTGATTTACTAGAAGAAAAACCCTACAAAATTCTATGAAAAATATCAACGGGATTGAAGCAGGAAACGAAAACAATATCAAAGGGCCCCCAATAATTTGGAAAAAAGGGCCTTTAATTTTTTTAAAAATAAAAAGCCCATACTACAGAAAAATTGTCATCTCGCTAATCTTCAGAACCAATCACAAACTACTACAGACCTAGGGAGGAACAAGGGGGTACAGACCTAAAAATGGGCCACCCAAATTCATGGGGAAAGGGGAGAAATAAGGTTATTATGCCTCCTCATCTTCTGGAAAACCCCAAAACCCCCCCCCCCCTTTTTAGAGGGATGGGAGGCCCTGCATACCTGAGACACGCAGAAACAATAACACAGATCAGCATCAGATAATTAATCTTACAGATAGAAAATTAATAGTAAGAATTGCAGATTCTACAGAAGGCTTGACCTTTTGCTACCCCAAAATTATGATTTTTCCTGGATAAGGTGTACATCATTTTGGTAAGCTCAAGTGGCAAAAAAATTTTTTAGAATAAAGACAAGATCGAATGGGGGGTTTGGGGTCCGACACAGGACTGGAAGGTAACGCCCCTTTAGTGTCCCTTATGAGGAGGAGGAGTTTTAGGGGGGGACAACAATTTGAAATTAAGAGTAGAAGAATCCCCCCGGTCGCTGGATACAGGGAAAAATTTGATTTATTTTTGCAAATAGTCTCAAAAGAAAAGTAATTTTGGGCGAAAAAGGATTACCATTTCACAAAAATTCGTAAAAGGGGAAATTTAGAAGCGTTGTCAGCACGGGAACGAGAAAGTCTAAAAATTTTAAAACCCTCCAAAAAGGGGGGAAATAAGTTAATTAAATCATGACATGTACAAACAAGGTAACGATTTCTTAAGGACAAAAGGTATTATGGTATTTTTAGGGACCCAAAAAAACCTTTCACAGGGAAAATTAAGAGGATACTTTGGAGGGTTTAGAATGGGCCTTATATCCACACAGAATTTAAAAATTTTTATGAGCCTTCTAATCCCCAAATACCAACTTTCTACTCGTTTCCCTAAATAAAAAGGGTTGTACCCCCGCCAAAAGCGGGGGACCCCAAGTTTCAGGTGTGGGACAATTACCAAAAATGGGGGATTTTATAGAAAAACACTTACGGGAAATTTTTATTATTTTGCCATTTTTAAAAAAAGACCCCTCTGACCTTTTGCGTAGACTATGGTTTTTCTTTTTGAAAAGGGGTTATATTAGGTTTTTTATTTAAAGCCTGATAGCAATACCCACAGAAAGAGGAATCCGGGCTGTCGTATTTTTTATCCACAAAACTAGAATATCAGGCTAAATACTTTTCTTATTAACTTCGGGGACTTTTGGCTAGGGCAAAATTTACTTTTTTTTCCTGAAAAAACCTTCCACCACCGGGGCCCGAATGGGGACTTTTGGGTGCTCCCCCATATGAAAATCTTTTTCCGGGCTGGTGGGAGGCTCCCTTGGTATCCCAACTGGGAGGATCAAAGGGGCCCCCCCCAGATATTTTTTTGGGGGGGGGTTAACGAGACACACATTCTCTGGGGGGCCAGATGTCACTTTGAGGATTTGTTGGAAACCAACAAAATAATCGGTATGCATTTCACATAGAGATGCAGAGAGATGTTTACCTTTCCTTGGGTGTTCTTATCATTAAAGATCGAAAGGGTTTAAACCCGATATGTAAGGAAACCACAGCAACTAACAGTTTTTTACCTTTGGAAAAGTTACCATCCTTCCCGCAAAAGAGGAATACCAAAAGGGCAATTTCTGAGAGTTAGAGAAACGCCCAAGATAGGACTTTAGGGGGCAGTCAGGTAGTTTGGGGAAAAGATTTTCTTAATCGAGGAAATCCAAAAAAGGTCCTGGAATCAGCCTTTAGGATGCCAAAAACCCAAAAAGGGGAAAATCTATTACAGGGGAACCCCCCCGGAATAAAAGACCAAAAAGCACGTATATTGCAACCTTTGTGACAGAAATCAAAGTCCCAAACCTCAAAAAATGGGGTATTTTTAGTTTGGATGGATCTAGAGGGAAACCCCTCAAAAACCCCCTGATAACTTATCGAGGGGAATCCATAAAAAGATAACGATCCTAGGGTTTTTTAAAACCCCCAAAACCCCTTAAGGTACATGGGAAAGGAACCGTAGGTATTTTAAATGTGGGCAAAGATGTGTAGCCTTCCAACATACAAAAAACAAAAACTTTTACAAGTGCCTCAAATGGAAAAATTTTTTTTTTCGTCTTTGCCAATTGAAAAACGAAGGAGAGTTTTACATGTGTACATGCCCTCCCACTCAATTTTTATTTGGAAAAAAAAGGAAATATTCAAGAGAAGAGTGGGGAAATCTGGGGTTTTACGAAAAGAAGAGATACTCATGGCTGACATTGTGGGAAATTTAATGGTGAATGGGAATCTCTGCCTTTTGATTTTGGGAAATTTTGAGACCCTCCCCCGAGGGGAAAGGATGGACAATCCTGTGTAAGGAGGGGCCCCAATGGAATAGGACTCTGCCAACCAAAAGGCCAAAAGAGACTTTTTCAATTTGGTTTTTTATAAAAAAGCTCTACTTTTGGGGCCTTTCACATTGCTTTGCCCGTCCGCATCTCCATAAGGACCAATGGTCCTTTTTAAGCTGACCAAGAACAGACAGTGCATATTTTTTTAAATTTTTCATATACAATTTATTACTTTTGCTTGATAATCCAAGTCACTGAGGACAATGAAATTTTTTTACCCAACGTTTTCTTTTTTTCCCTTTTTTAACCCATGTTAATTTTTTGGCCACGTGTTTGCTATATAATATTTGCTCAGGGAAAATCAATTATATTGCCCCCACATTATCTTTAAAAAAATATTATGGAATGATTGGTGTTGGTAGTAAGTACTTGGTGAGGGTGGGCCGTGACAGCTACGATGAAAGTGGGTTTTGACATAGCCACTTCATTTTTAATATGGGGACAATTCCATGAACGTCCTTCGGCATGCGCATGCTTTGTTTGAAGCCAGGGGGGCGTGGTTGGGCCCGGGATTCCAAAAATGCGCGGGTGTCACTTCCGGCGATGTTTAACCCAAGTGACGGTATTTTTCTTCCGGAATGCGCAGTTGAAAATCCCGGGAAAACCTAAAAAACCATGAGCAAGAAAAAAGGCCATGTGCTCATGGAACCTGGAAGCGAGCATGCAGGTCTTTGTTTAGTGTAAACACTGGGTAATTGTTTTTCCCAAAATCTTTGGGGCCATTAAAGACATAAAAAAGGGAGGGAAGACAATATTGCTCTGTATCCCTTATCTTTGGGGGGGGAGTACTAGAGGTGTGCGGAATTTATGTCATTTTTACCGGGGACACTTGAGCTAAGTATCATTATTTACAAATTTTTTAAGTACATGTGTTGTGAAATATGCGTTTTTATATAGCGTATTCTTTTTTTCCACATGAGAAAATTTGAATCCCCGATGAACCCAGAATTGTAGGGGGAAACGCTCGGATAGCTGGGATTTAAAGGTGTTTATCACGCAGTAGTGGGCATTGTCTGTCATTAAGCGGGAGCCGCTCTTTATCGGGGCGATACTCCACTGGCAATGTCACATATGCTGTTTTTATTAGGATGTTGTGGTAATTATAGGGTTTTAATATTAATATTTTTAAAAAAAATAAATAAAATTTTTTTTTTTAACAGGGTTATTATTTTCATGATATTTATATAATTTTAAAAAATTTTCTCAGGTTTTCTTACCACCCCCCCCAGTAGGCAGGGTTTAACTTTTCCCCCTAGACACAGCACCTTTCGACCGGGAGTTTTTTTAGTTCCCCCAAGGGTACTTGTACCCAAATCCTCTTGCCGGGAAACCGTCCGGGAGTGTGGGCCTTTAAAAGGGTCCCAAAACCCCAGCCAGAAGCCCACAAAACCGCTACCCCATTAAACCCTTTCCTGGAGACCGGGGACCCCACCAAGGGAGGTTTTCGGACTTTTGGGAGGGAGCAAACCAAAAAGGGGGGCGGGGCCCTGCGCCAGGGCCCCGAGGACAGGGGGCAGTGTGCGGCAATTGCCCCGGACTTTGACCCTCCAACATGTCAAGGGCGAAACTCCTCCCGGACCAGGGGGTGGGGATCGTGGCTCGGGTGGTTCTGGTGATGGTCTGGGCCACTTCTTGGTGCCCACAACCAAACCCACCGGCCACTGGTCGGCATAGGAAATTCCACGGGGTTGGGCCTCTCCCCAGGCTCACCAGGGCATCAGCACACGTGGATCTCCCTGGCAACCCGCATGTATAGCCGGGGTGGTTTGGGTAACCGGTTCATTTCGACTCTCTCCACCAACTTCGTGGGGTACAGGGTTCCGGGAACTTTTCCCCAAATATGGTTAGGAAGGGCCCCCACATCATTTTTTCCCGGGGTCATTTTTTAAGCCCTCTAAACCCACTTTCGCACTCTGCATTTTCATCTGCCGGGTTCCTTCTTCTTTTGGAGTGGTTCTCTTCAGCGCGGCCCAGTTGACGGACCCGGGGGTGATTTGGGCTCCCATTGGGGCCTCCAGGGCCCCCGTGTGTGCCCCCTGGGGATGAGCGCTGATTCTGCTGCTGGAGATTGGTTTTTCACCATTGCTTGAGAGCGAAACCATGCTGGAAGCCCCTGTTTCGCTGCTACCCAGCTTAACCCGGACATCCCAGTCTTTTTTTGCCCTCTGTGCCCTTTCCCAGGAGCGCGTGCTCCCGCAACAACTCCCCACTTGGGGGGGGTCAGCTCCCACAGGGCCCCACGACAACAATGCTTCCCTTTTAAGGGGTTTTTTTTTTAAACAAAAAAGTCCAAACATAAACATTTTTTCTTCAGCAGATGTATAAACAGAATTTAAAACCCGGAACCTTACTTCGGGCTAACGAAAAAAAACAGGTTCAGCTCACCATAGAAAAACGTAGCAGAATGTAAGAGGGAAACCCCGATTTCCCAAAACCCCCTGTACACGAGATCCTTCCTTCACACTCCTGGTTGGATGGGTACCACACCCGGGACACCTGCCCCCTCAGCTTATAGGCCAAGGAAATCCTGGAGTGGATATGGGGGACATCCCCCCCCCAGCCTAAGACGCTCCAGTAAAAGAAGGCCCGTAATCCCTGCTTAAACAGTGATGAAAAACGTAAAAAAAAGTGTCTGCAACCCTGGTTGCGCCCTATTTAACGGGCTTACTCCCCGTTCCCTGGGGGTACGGTGGCACATATCCCCCAATGACAAAGCCTTGCGCTTTGTCAAAATTATATAAAATTCTTCAGCTACCCAAAAAGACCTGAAATGGGAATTCCCCTTGTCAGAGGTGTCCCTTGGGGAGACCGTTTAAATTTGGAAATAGTAAATTTCCAAATATCGTTTCCAACCCACAGAAATTTCCCATACCCTTTTTGTAAAGAAACAAAAGGATTGAAATTTTTTTTCAAAGGGGCTAGAAAGCAATTAATAAAACTAAGTAAACAAGTTTTCCTACCAAGAATGACAAGTGCAAAGGAACTTCTTTTGGGAAAAAAACCACACAAGAAACAGAGAAGATTTTTTTAAGCAGCTGACAGATGGGGACTAAACTCTTATTGACAATCCCAATTTTGTCAAAAATGCCACAGAAAAATTAAAAGCCATGGGAAGCATTATTTTTTCAGATTAAAACGAAATGAGTGATAACAAGGCATTTTGACATCTGTTTTTGTTGATGGATTAAACAAACCCATAATAGGCATTAATTGTTTCTAAACCTGTTGGGGTGCCGAACCAGTTTTTGTTTTTACAAGTCACAAAAGGGGTTAGTTAAAAAAAACAATATACAAAAATTTTGGCCCACCCCAATTACCTTTGAAAAAAAGATGGAGGTAATCCTGTCCCTTTCCTGATTGATTTTGAGTGACGCCATAATTTTATACAAGCAACACATGGGCCCCACCTGTTTTCAAAAATGTTTTCTTTTGGGGGGGGATAGCTGTCCCGTGTAAACCATTGAACAAAGCAGTTTAGGTTTGAATTTTAACCCACTTACCGACAGAGAGTCAGTTTTCCCGAAATTTTAGAGGCAGGGTGATTTGCTAAAATTTTTAATTTCACATACAATATAAAGGAAGATGTCATGTTGAAACTACAAAAAAGGGACCTTGGATGAGGAAAAAAATCTGTTGCTTTTTACTATGATTCCCAAAAAATTTTTTCTTGCCAATTTAACCCCCAGAAGAAACGAAGTCTTCTTAAACTGTGCCCCAAATCTTAGGGTCCCAGGTTCAACAATGTGGAAAATTTAATGTCTCCAGTTTAAGGTGAAAAGAAGAAGCCAAGACCCCCTCTCAGAAAATAATAATATCCTCTTGCATTTAAGAAATGGGTGCAATTTTTTATTACAAGAGGAACCCAGCAAAAGGGGTAATTTTTTTGGGCAGTATCCATTGTTCCCCCGTTTAAAAAAAAAAAAAAAGTGCAGAGATTTTTTGAATTACCCATAACTATTGATACCCC
>JAODAL010019718.1:17500-71250 GCA_025379985.1 Phyllomedusa bahiana | reverse complement strand
GCCCCGGGGCCAGGCAAATTAGTGATTGGGTTCGCCCTTCTTCCCTGAAAGCCTTACAGTGGTTCTTAGGCTTCGCTAATAATTATCGAAAATTCATCCGAAATTTTTCTGTGATCGTCCGGCCATTAACTGATATGACAAAAAAGGGAGTGAATATCAGTAAACGGCAACTCGAGGCCTTAGAGGCATTCAAGAAACTTAAGCAGTGTTTTATCGCAGCCCCGGTGTTGGTTCAAGCTTACCATACTAAACCCTTCGTTGTGGAGGTAGATGCTTCTGAGTTTGGAGTAGGGGCAGTCCTGTCTCAGGAGTCAGCTGCTCTGTCCTTGTGCCTTCTTATCTTGTAAATTTTCCCCCATGGAGAGGAATTATGATGTTGGGAACTGAGAATTGTTGGCTATTAAGTGGGCCTACGAGGAATGGCGCCACTTCCTCGAAGGTGCCCACTACCAAGTCACGGTCCTAATGGACCATAAGAACCTGAACTTTTTAGAAAATGCTAAAAGGTTGAACCCTCGTCAGGCACGTTGGGTATTGTTCTACACTCGCTTTAACTTCGTGGTTACCTATAGACCAGGTTCTAAGAATGTTAAAGCGGACGAATTGTCAAAAGTTTTTTCTGTGCCAGTCCACTCACTCGGGATGTTCCGGTGTCCTTTTACCCAAAGAGACTTGGTCTCAGCTATTTCCCCCGACTTGGGCCACGGAGATCAAGACCCACCAGGAGATGAGACCTGTTGATTGTCCCGTTTCGAAAGTCTTTGTCCCCACCCAATTTCGGTTACGTTTATTAAAAGAAAGAATTACATGATTCTGTATTATCTGAACATCCCGGAGTGTCTGGCACTAAGAGACTTATTTCCCGAAATTATTGGTGGCCATCTTTGTCTCGGGATGTGGGGGCCTATGTTACAGCCTGCGACGTCTGTGCTCGGGCAAAGGTTCCCAGAACTCGACCCTCCTGTGCTCACTTTGCCCTTCCCGTTTACCGGACCGGCCATGGACCCACATCTCCATGGACTTTATGATTGACCTTCCTACCTCTGAGGGTAAGAGGGTCATATGGGTGGTCGTTGATCGTTTCAGTAAGATGTGCCATCTGATTCCCTTAAAAGCATTACCGTCGTCCAAAAAGCTGGCCGAACTGTTCATTAAACATATCATTAACATTAGAACTACTGATGGAGTCATTTTGACTCCTTTCGTTTTTTATTTCTCCGGCTTGAAACTCGGTGACTTTTCCTCAAATATGATGTGAAAAAAGATTTTGTGAGCATAAATAATTTTGGTGAAAAATTTGCGCGTTTTTTTCAAAATTTCCCAAAGAACTACTGAAGGGAGCCCATTTTGACTCCCTACTTATTTTTTCAGTTCCTTTTTTTCACTAAATGTTGCTTATAAAGTTTTGTGCATAATTTTTTCACTTCTGTCTTATTTACCCTGATGTTCATATAGATGTAGTTCAATTTACAAGTCAACTTTTTACATTTTCCTTGTGTTTTACCTGCTTGTATTACTGTGTAATGCTGAACAAAATAACTTGTTTACTTTAGGCTCTTATCTTATGCTAATGAAGGGTGGTGTTTTTCTAAGGTTCTAGCAGGGGAGACAGTTTTCTGGATAGTAACTTTAATATCAGTTCAGCTGAGAGACAAAGAGAACAGACGCAACATACGAGCTCTGAAGACTCATACAGGTATGAATTGTTATGAAAGTTTAGCTGCCTGTCAACATGATTCAGCCCACCTACTTTTGAAGGTGGCAGAACAGTTATTTTTTTCTTTTAGTTTTCATTTCATTTCTATTTTTCAGCAGGAAACTTTTATAGAATTATGGAATTTGTGAGGAATATGGAGAGAAGACATTGATAAAGCCTCAGGATATTCTGGCTACTTTTCAATACATACCCGAGAATGAATCGGAATCCGAAATGAAGGAACATGTATTTTATTATGACAGTTATGAAGATTTCTTTCCCCTCAGAACATATCAAGTGAATCTGAAGACTCAGAAGGAACAAATCCAAAGGTAAGTAGTTATGTGAAATTTATTTGTTCTTCACACACTGAGTTAGGGCCTGGGGCACACTAGCAGAATTCTGGCTGAATAGCCATTGGATATTCTTGCCGCAATACAGGCCGTACCTGCCCGCTCATGCCTGAAGCTCCGCTCCGAACCCCGGGTGGAAGCCGCTGTCAGGGACAGAGCAGCGCTTGCTTACGCGCAACCCACGGCTCCGTCCCAGACAGCGGCTCCACCCCCGGGGTTCGACCCGGAGCTTCAGGTATGAAACTCCGCTCTGTACCTGAGCGGGCAGGAACGGGCTGGATTGTGGTGAGAATTCCGGTCGGCTAATTCCGCCGCTAATCCAGCCAGTGTGCACCCACCCTAACAAAACAAAAATTCTAAATATTCACCAACTTTTTTCCAAAATATTCCAAACACATCAATGGGGTCGGGCTCATGCCATTTTATGTTGCCTCGTGACCACCCTCCTGGTCGTGGACAGAAAAAAACAGCAAAACGCCCAGAAATGAAAGAACAAACGGTAACGATGGCGGCGAAGGTAATGCAACAACAAAAACCAGAGAAGGCGAATCTGAAGGAATACTAGTTTCAGGGGGATGGTATCAATGGAAACCTGTTGAAAAATTGGAGACACTTGCCTGGTAGGCGTGACAGCCAAATTTTTCTTCGAGAAGCACCTGGCCCTACAGGATACGCCAGAAGAAATATCATTATCGATAGTCCTTTGGCCCATGGCATTTAATTATTGTATCAAATATATTGACACATAAAAAGAAATGTACGCTTGCAGAAGCATGCAGGAACAATAATTCACAGTTTACTCTATCTGATGGTGGGGCTAGATGCATTCATTGCGATATTCTATGCTCGTGGAATATCTGGCAAACCCGTAACTCTCGATTAGCAGTATTTGGTGTAATGAACTGGGGAATAAGTTTTGCAAACGACAATGTCTAGGGACCCCGCTTTGTTGAAATTATGAGGTTTCTCAGATTTGATGAGAATCTACTCGATCGGAGAGGGCGCAAACGGACAAGTTTGCTCTATTTTCTACTGTGTGGGACAGGTTTATTGAAAATTGTATTGCGTGTTACAAACCTGGCCCATACATAACGGGGTAATGAGCAACTTTTCCCAAGAAAAACTAGGTGTCCATTCACGCTGTACATGCCTTCAAAACCAGATAAATATGGCCACAAATATTGGCTAGCTGTTGATAAGGATAGCAAATATCTGGCAAATGGCTTCCCTTATCTAGGCAAAGATGACAACGCCGTTTTGAGGACCGTTTAGCCTGGGCCATGTGGTAATGAAGTTATTGGACCCGTTTTTGAAAAAAGGTCGCAATGTTAAAAACCGATAATTATTTTACTTCAGTAAAAATTAGCTAAACAGTTAAAAAGCAAAGGAACAACCATCGTGGGAACACTGAAGAAGATAAGGCGAGAAGTGCCTAAAGAAATAAAATCCATGAAAGAGGGGAAATTTTACAACATAAGTGTTTAGAAATTGAAGACAATTTTACAAATTACAGTATATCAAGGAAAGGTCAAAAAAAAATGTTGTCATTTTGAGTTCCGTCCATCCAATGTTTGTTGTTGCGTCTGATTCCGCTAAAAAAAACTCCAGAAACGGTTAAAGTTTTACAATGAAACAAAATTTTGGAGTAGATGTAGTGGATAGATAGCACGAAAATATACCACACGAAATGCACAAGGAGATGGCCCTGTTCATGCATGTGAAAATGCCTGGGACTATGCGGGTTTTAAATGCTGGATAATATTCAAGGAGAGTACCCACCAAAGAGTGGCACGCAAGGCATTTTTTTCAAACGCTTGTGAGAGAGTTGATTGGGGCCTTATGTCACAGATAGGGAAAGGGTTCCACGTCCCAAGTTTTTACATGCTCAGAAGTGATGGTTCAAACAAAATTTTGCCAGATCAAAGAAAAGTGCAAAGAAAAATAGATCTGTCGGCAATTGTAAGACTTGTGGTAAGTCTTTGTGTGGGCAATGTACTGCCAAATCAAAGGCAATGTCTAAAATGCAAAAAAACAAAATGTTTAGAAGGTGAATTCTGCGCCATTTTTCATTTTTATCTCCTCCACCTACATTTTCTCTGCTTTTTGTTCTTCAGTTGTTGTTTTTATGTGTGCACTTGAATAAAAAAATGTTTGAAAAAACCGTCTATTATAATTATTTTATTTTTCTGTAGAAAAATAAGAAAAGCAGAAAAAAAACAATCAAAAACATTACTGTTGGATCTCACAAAAATAAATATTACAAAAAATATAATTATTAATAAATAACCACAAATGAAACTCTAAAAATAACGAAAACAAGCAAGGAGTCAAAAATGACTCCTTTCATGTGTTTTAGGCGGGGTCACGAGTCCCGTGTCCTTTGTGTTAAACTGCGGGTTACCCTGAGAATATCGTGGGCTGACAGGGAGTTCAGTTTGTGTTCTGTTTTGGAGAGCCTCTGTAAGGCTTGGGTATCACCCTGTCCTTTCCCCCTCTGCCTTCCACCCCCAAAACTAATGGGCAGACGGAGAGGTGAATCAAAAAAGTTACGCAAAAACTCCGGGGCTTGTTCCCCCGATCACAAGGAGACTGGGTTAATACTTACCTTTGGTCGAGTTCGCAATAAATAATCAGGATAGTAGCTCGTTTTTCTGCAACTATGGCTTCCACCCTAGACACTCATCTAGGGCGTTAATTCTGATCATAGTGGGATGGATGCTATCCTTAACAATCTGTGCACAGTCTGGGCCCAAGTTCAGAAGAACTTGGTTAATGCCCAGAGCACCCAGAAGGAGATAAGTGATAAGAGACGTCTTTGTTCTGGAGGTTTTAATGTTAGGAATAAGATGTGGTTATCTACCCGAAATCTTTGTCTAAAGGTCCTTTTGGGTAAGCTGGCGCCGCGCTTTGTGGTTCCCTATATCATTCTGGAGAGAATTAATCCTGTAACGTACTGCCTCAAGTTACCCTCTGGGTTCCGGGTACATAATGTGTTTCACTGCTCTCTTCTGGAAAGGTATGTGCCCTCTGTTATTCCACTTCCCAAACCTCCTCCTCCAGTTGAAGTTAAGGGGGAATTGGAGTATGAAGTTGCCTAAATCGTGGATTCACGGAGAGTGCAAAAATCGTTACAGTACTTAGTGCACTGGAAGGGATACGGCCCTGAGGAGAGGTCGTGGGTTCCTGCTACGTCCGTACATGCTAAGACCCTTATTAGGGAATTCCACAATGCTCATCCAGAGAAACCCAAACCAGGGAAGGGACCGGTGGCCACTCCTAAAAGGGGGGGTACTGTCATACGTCCAGGCAGGCAGACTTCTGGTTGTATGCGGCAACGCCAGGTAAGGGTTAAACCTTTTGCTCTGGATCCACGCCCAGGGAGAGAGGTTACTTTGAAGCTCAGGAGTGACAGCTCTGTAGCCTCTCCCAACAAGGGGTGTGTCACTCAGGCCAATCAGAGGGCCCGGACGCCGCACCAATCAGCTGCGGGGGCGGTGTCCGGGAAAACCTTTTAAACTGTCTCAGACCTCTCAGGCCTTGCCTGTGAAAGGGTTCCCCTGTGTTATTCCCTCCGTTTATTGTTATTTTCTTCGTAGTATTTGACCTAGGCTTGTTTATTGACCTCGATCTTGTCCTCCGTTTTGAACCGCATGACTGCTAGTGTTGACCCCCGGCTTGTTCTCCGTTTCTCTTCTGGTTCCCGGTTTTGGCTTTGCCGTTCCCGACTGTTATCGACCCGGACTGTTTGACATTGTGTTTCCCTGACGGCCCTGCAGTTAGTAGCGTAGGGGCTGTCGTCCAGTTGGGGTCTGCCATCTAGGGTAGCATGCCAAGTAGGAAGGGACAGTGGGCTGGTGGGTGGCAGTCAGGGCCCACTGCACCTCCTCTGACGTGACAGTTGTCTGTTCCATTTGCACAGCAGCAGGAAAAATTTATTCACAATCAGTGTTAATTCAAAACTGGACAGGTTGATTTCACAGAAGTGTGATTGACTTGGAGTTACCTTGTGTTTTTTGTGTTCCCTTTATTTTTTGAGCAATGTATAAACTATATGTCTGCTATCATTTTGAAATGTAGTGGAATAAAAAATAAACAGATATGCACTCAGCAGTTCACAAAGGTATTTTCTGTAGAATTAACTAGGATTCTCCCCTCAATTTTAAGACCCACACTTAAGCCAAAAAACATACTCATAATGGAAAACATTTTCACTCTTTCTGTTTGCTTTTAAACCTTTTTTCCCACTCTGTTCTGCAGTGCTGCTGCAAACCAATCATTCAGGATAACTAAAAAAAGGAGAGATGAAACAAGAGAAGAATATGTGAGCTGCTTCTTCCCAATCAGTGACAGACATGATAAGGCACTGCTGGAGGTAGTAATACTGGAGAAATTCTGCTCCTCAATAATCTACTGTTAATTGGATACCAGGGTTCACATGACATTGTTGGTGGTCACATGATAAGACACTGTTGGAGGTAGTAATACTGGAGAAGTTCTGCTCCTCTATAACCTACTGTTACCTGGACATCAGAGGTCACATCACATATGTGGTGGTTACATGACAGTTTTGTCCATACAAGTACTCCATGGCAGCCTTAACTATGGACAGAAATGTGGGCTTCTCCAATTTCTTTTTTAAGATAGGAGTCTGCTACATTGGTTAAATAGAGGTACAGAATTAGAATGCTTAATACATGCATACTAGAAAATTGTGTGATTTCATAATAATAATAATAATAATAATAATAATAATAATAATAATAATAATAATAATAAAAATAATAATGATAATGTTATATAGTCCTTAAGGTATAAAGCCCCTCTTGGTATTTAACCTCCTGTAGGTATACAGACCTGTAGGTATACAGCCCCCTGTAGGTATGCAGCCCCTATAGGTATGTAACCTCCTATAAATATGCAGCCTCTGTAGGTATACACAGCCCCCTTTAGGTATATCGCCCCCTAGAGGTGTAAATGTCCCATGTAGTTAGATAAGGCCCCTTGTGACCGATTAGAAAAAATGAAAAAAAAGGTACTCACCTCTCCCTGTTCCCCCTCTGAGGAGCTCACTCCGGGAATTAGTATCTGGCATGAGTAGCACAAAGTTATACCGCCGCTTATGCCAGGACATTGCTCCCAGTATCTCCTAGGCCTGAAGCCTACAGGCTTTCGGTGTAGGAGATACAGCGGCGCAGGAGGCTCACAGTAGTAGTGCGCCATTGAGAAGATGAGACAGTTCTGGCCTGCACAATGATTCCATCCTGACCTGCTGTCGATGGAGATTGTGGCTATCATCCAGGTGGGTCAGTTCGAGCCTGAAGGGACTGTTTATTGAAGAATTTTTTTTTAAATATATTGCTTTTATTTTACTTTAGTCATGAGATAAGAGAAATTTTATGTGCTCTTAAGTGCACACAGTTTTCTATGGTTACCTGCATAACAGATTATTACTCTGTTATCTGATAAGATGAGAGAGCAAGGAGTGATGTTATCCCATGCATGGACAGCTCAGTCCAGAGAAAACTAATTATCTATAACAAGATTATCTTCTGTGTACAGATAAGCCATTGTATTCAGTCCTCACAGCACCTGTAGCTTTTGTTTAATGAAGATTAACTTGTCCATACTTGTCAGAGTAATGACTCAGCTAGAAGCTGAATATGCTAGACACTGCTAAAGAACCCCCCACAGTCTTAGGAGACATAGTGAGTGTAAACTGCTTATGTTTGTAACCCTCTTGAATGTACAGCGCCCTGGAATTAATGGCGCTCTAAAAATAAATAATAATAATAATAATGACTCAGTGAAACAGTCTAGTGAGAAAAACCCTTTAAGGTTAGAGTATAATAACATAAACATACCCCATATCTAAATTATGCTAAATTACCAAGATAACTGACCAAAGTACTGCACAGAGAGAAAAATAACTTTTTAACAAGTAAGTGGTTGTTGTAGTCCCCTTGACTAAGCAGATTATGAAATTCATGTTAGGGCCATTTTTTTGTGCATATTATTGGCCTGTTTTGTTATCACAGTCATTGATTTGTTATGTAGTAGTTTTTCTACATTTTTGTATGTTTACGTTATGATCCTTCTACCTTAAAGGGGTTGTCTCGCTACAAAGATTAGCTTTCAACATGTTGGGTACACTAAATAAAGACGTTTTCCAAATATAATGCGTTGTTCATTTTTTTTTTTTTTGTTAAGGAGCTACAAGGGATTTTATCACCTTCTGTGCGCTCTCTGGTTCCCCAAGTGACCAACCTGTGTACTTCTCCCCCCCTGCTTTTTATTCTATCTGAAAGCAGGGGGTGATGTCATCACACAGGTCTGCTCACAACTTCGGACAGTGAGAGCTTGTTTGTTATCTGATCTTTCAGACAAAAGCCAGTAACTACTGCTGTTTACTTTAACTCAGAAGCTTCCCTCGTCCTGACAGCATGAGATTTATCTAAATAGCAGAGGCCTGAATACATGGAGCTCATATGCTAATTACAGACAGCTTGACCAAGAAGTGACAGAGCAAAGCAGCATTATTTCATTCATGTATCCTATGAAACGTTGAGATGAGACAACCCCTTTAAGTTTTATTGAAATGGTGATTGGTACTGAGATGTGATAATTCTGTAATTCAGCATTGCATTTCGAAGCATGTTTTATATATCTTTTCCACTAATAAAATTTGATAACATTTTTGTATTTACAGTGTTGATGTTGTAATCTTTTGTTGGTGGCATTGAAAAACTAATTGGTTACATATAATTACTATTATGTATTGTTGACCTGTTTTATAAGTGTTCCAAAGTTTATAATATATTATAAAGGCTGTTTGGCCAATGACCTTGCCTCAGTTAAACAAATAAAAATCTATACCATCTTGTGCCACCCACTGTATTTTTTATGTATTTTTAAATAAAATGCAAATATTCAATATACAAAACAGATTACAGATGTTTAGTTACCATTAAACAAACTTTCAATATAGTAATTTAGACAAACTAAGAATGTTCA
This sequence comes from Phyllomedusa bahiana, assembly GCA_025379985.1. Taxonomy (NCBI): domain Eukaryota; kingdom Metazoa; phylum Chordata; class Amphibia; order Anura; family Hylidae; genus Phyllomedusa; species Phyllomedusa bahiana. Next base: position 62,190 of record JAODAL010019718.1, on the reverse strand, counting down.
GTTGTGTTATTTGGTTAAAAAAACATTTATTATCCATAATTATTAATCTGTAAAACTATCAACAAAACTATCAACAACAAAACTGCTTTTTTTTTTCTTTTTTTTTTTTATAGAATACTGTATCAGAAAATATGTACAATAGTATAAATAATCTGGCTAATTTTAAGAAACTACTCTACCAGATCCCTAAGTGCTTTATGTGTTTAATGCATTAAGTCACTCTAACAGATTACAGAGCTTTGTGGGAAGTTTCAAGGACATGAAGGGGAATGAAATTATCAAGTAATGTTGCAGTGTGTCGCTATATTTACATTCATCTTAAAGGAAGATGATTTATTTGGGTGATATACAGAATCATACATCACACTAATGCAGGAAACATGAAATATTTGTCCTTCATGCTTTGACTGGACAGTGAAACCCAGCTGAGTTACCATTCTATCACAGGAAGTATGTAACATGTTCTTTTAGTTCTAGTTGGCCTATTTCACATTTTGAATATCATTTTTGGTATATTTTTCTGTTGGAATTATAATGTAACAAAATCTAATGCTGTACATGAAATCCCTTGAGAGCAACTGCTCAGCAGAGTACTGTAACACATGATGAATAAGCCTAGATTTTTTTCTTTTACATATGCATATGGAGCACTACATATTTTACATGCCATGAATGTTTAGCTAGCTTTTTAAATAAAATGTCATATAGCTTACATTTAACAATGTGAAAAAGAAAGTACCATATCTTTAAAATATGGAATTTACATACAGGGACATAGTTGCTTATCATCTAATTCAGCAATTCCTAAAATGAAATTAATTGAAATGTGTGAGTCAAACATTATACAGCAGAATTAGGGCACATTCAAAGTATTTTTTTTCCTGCATAATTTTGTTTCGCAACTAATAAATAAAATGTTGGATCAGTTTTTTCACATCTAAAATCTAATTGCCGACACCAAAATTGTGTCATACATAGTGAATTCGCATCTGGCCAGTTCTTTTTCTTAGGAGATACTATATAACTTTGTCCTTTCCCATTCATACTGACATTATCATTACAATCCGTATTTGGCTTTAGTGGACATGTGTCAACATGCTGTAGCCTGTCCCTCAAGTTGGTCTATATCTTGCCTATGTTAACTGATTTGTTTTAACATTTTTAACATTTCTTTTATAGGCCTAACATTACTTAATTAATTGTGTATTCTATTATTGTACGAAACATAAAATGCAATGTCAAAAATATCTAATATGAATCCATTTTAGTTCAATACTTTTTAAACAGTGTGTTACTTTGAAAATTCATACATTTAAAACTCTAATTTGATATTCATAATTATAATGACTTAACTATGAATATCACAATAAAATAATTTTAATTTAGCATACTGTAAAAAACGGAAAAATTTTTAAAATTATAATTTTAAAGTAGTCTTTTTTCACATCCTTAAATTCTGTTAGAATGTAGCAGGATAAAAAACCAAGCCCATATTTAAGAGAAAAAAATGACTCCCTTTGACATCATTCTTATTTTTAATCATTTGCAATTAGTTTCATATAGTAAGTAGTTAAAGGGGTTGTCTCGCTACAAAGAATAGCTTTCAAATTGTAGGGAACACAAAATAAAGACATTTTCCAAATATATTGCATTGTTCCTCTGTTTTCCCTAAAGAGATACAAGTGAATTTATTACCTCTGTGGCTATTTCAGTTCTCTCAGTAAGGGACCTGTAAACAAATCTCCTGGGGCTGTTTGTTCAATGAGATAACAGAGAGTGAGTCATCACACAGGTCTGCAGTGTCAGTCAGTGTCCTGTGCTGCCAGACAGTAAAAAGCTTGATTTATCTCAAGTAAACAGCTCTGTAATTAGGGCTTTTGTTTTGGGGATCAGATAAGAAGTCCTTCAAGTAGTTTGAGAAGCTAATCTAATCTAATTAGCATCTGAAAGCACAACGTAGCTGTACAAGCATGGAGCTTATGCAAATTAGTATGAACCAGGAAGTGACAGAGAATTTCTTTCATGCATTCTTTGAAACCCTGTGGGGAGACAACTCCTTTAACTCATTGTCTATCAAAAATTTGAAACAATAATACAATGATTGGTAAACTAGCTAACTTTAGAAACTATGCATATATTTAAGGTAGTAAAGTGCAGAGTAGCATGTGAGAATGGAGACTAAACTGATTAGCTTTGGGTGTGCCTAAAATGTTTTATGTTAAGAGTTTAAACATAAGCTACATATTTGGATTTTAAACAAAATATGTAAAAATAAAACCAAATCAATAATTTTATAAATATAACTAGCTATCTTGAATAGTCATGACAATTATTGGACTAACCTAATTAGACATGAAAATAATTTTCATAAATTAATGAGAAGGCTTCTATAACATAGTTTTAGAAACTGAACTGTCATGACTGATAATACCTCAACATTTATATTTGAAAGGTTTTCTGAATGAAAAAAATAATACTTACCATACCTATTATTTTAATAATCTTGTCCAACTCTGTGTTTTAACTTTTTTTTGTGTCAACAGGGCTTGATGTGGATACAATTACCCATGTAAAGAAATACAGTTCCAATAATTGTTCTCTCCCAGACATTCTGGGCGACATGTATGAATCCTGGTGCTGACAGACCAGTTCTAAATCACTTTAAGGTAGTGTAGAATGCACCCGAATGTATGAACCTGTTCTTCTGCAGTTCCTACATACAGGCGCAGTCTAGCACCAATACGACAGCTCAGTCTTAGGCAGACCACCTTTAACTTGGTCTGCTTGATCTAACTCTTCTGCACCAAAGTTTGGCATCACAGAATCATAAATGTGTCTTAGGCCATGTTCACACGGCTTAAAATGGGCCGTATTTTGGTCCGTAATTACACGCCGGAGTGCGCCTATTACGGGCCGAAAACGGCCCATTCATTACGGTAATTCACAGTTCTCATAGAGAACTATGGATTACGTCTCCTCTCCCCGCACGGCGAAGCCGCCAGGCGGGGAGATAATTGACATGTGAATTACTAGCCGCAAATACGCGCCGCTAGCAATTCAAGTCTATGGCCCGGCGAAGTGCCGGCCCCCTGCTCAGTCCCCCGCTCCCGCCCCGCCCCTGGTCACACAGTGTAATTGCGGGGCGTAATTACGCCCTGCAAATACACCGTGTGAACCTAGCCTAATCCTACGAATGTGGTGCGATGCCCCCAGAACGCCCATAATCTTTGGCACACTAAAAAGTGTTTTTGGCGCATTACAAAGGGACTTATTGCATCAAAGTTTGGAGTGCACCTGTTCATACATTCTTTTTGGCTCAAAGTACACCAGAAAACTGGCGCAAATCCGTTCATACATGTCGCCCTCTATTTCTGCCTGGATGCCTCTCTAATATGAGGAGTGGGTTAGTGCTGTAATTGCCCACTGCCTTAACAAACAACACAGACCTGCTACTGACACATTGCTATGCTATTCTCCTACTTAAAGGACTCTTAACTATTAACTTTCCAGCAATTGAAACACAATCCCTCCAGAGACAAGGAGGGAGGGTAAAAGCCAGAAAAAAAGTGGAGATAAGAAGCATGTAAGATACCCTACAGGCCAGGCAGTGGAGAGAAGCAAGATATGTTTGTGTTCAAAGTGTAGGACATCAAAAAAGCAAGAGATAAACATAAGGAACATGGTCATGTGACTGCATGTCAGATTGTAGATAGAGGCATTTCAACTACAGACAGTGAATATTTTAAGTTAATTTTATAGCAGTGTATTATATAAGTGATCAAGCTCATATATCATCAAGTGCCTTAAAAATGTGAAAAACAAATAAAAAAAGTTTTAAAATATGTTTAAAAATTGAAAAATCATTTTTCAATTTAAATAACGGAGCAATTAACATAGGTGGTATTGCTATGTTCATAAAATACAGTAAAATACAATATGATGCTATTTATCCTGTATAGTGAATGTCAGAAAAAGATATTTCATGCCAGAATTGTAGGTCAACCTGCCATGTATTTTTTCAACTATTACTACATAATGAAAACCATATATATTCAGTATTGTAAGGAAAATGGGCAGAGCAGCTATGCTATGGTAATAAAGTCTGTTTGTAGCTGTCAGTGAACTGTATGTTATGTAGAATGTATCCTGCACTGTTGAAACCCTGGGCATACCCTACATTTCAGTGACTAGACTTTAACCCCTGTTTGTGGAATGTCCTGCAACCTTTTAAAACAATGAATCCTTCCTGATGGGATAGTATATCACCTCCTGTTTACATAACCCAGTGAGCAGCTAAGCAGCATATTTATAGCAGTTTTATGACCTTTTGTATATACGAACTCCAATAGTATAATAACAAGAAAAGCCAGGCCATATGGGCCCTTTGACCTGTCTCGAGCCATAAAACTAGTCATAGAAAAGAGCAGGGTTCAACTGACCTGTCCAAACTGAAGAACTGCCTGTGGATGCAATCTAGTGAGTAACAATCCTCATTAAGGATGAACGCCCAGCCCCTAATCATATGCCTGGACTGGAAAAAGTTAATTATCAGAATTAGCTGATGGGAGGTTTGGAAACCTGAGATGGCTGAGTGGCCTATAAAGTACTTTGTTCTGGCTCAAATAATTGTACGCAGTTTGTGGTTCAATTGCTGATTGAGCTGTATTCCATATTTTCTGTGCCCCAGGACCTGAAAACCTACCATTGTAAGTGTTATGAATTTTCTATGATTTCCCCTTTTTATTTCATAACTGTTACATGTATGTAATTTTATTGCATTTTTGTATGTAAGCACTGTACCTTTTAATATTAAAAACACATTTTAATAAGTCAGTCCTTATTTTACCCTAAGAACCCATAACTTTGACAAAGTGTTTTAACCCTGTAACTGCTGGAGATCAGTGAGGTAACATTGTAATCGTTGGTAAGAGGTATTTTTGGATAACAGTCCTTCCCTCTGATTTCCTTTTCTTTTTGATTATTGAAGGAAGGTGGTGGCAGCGGATAATTTTGGGGTGCTTAAACTGTCTTGGGGTGTGATCTATGCTCAATTTGCCACAATATGAGAGGTGAGTGCAAAGAGAACTGAGTGGAAATAAAACTCCATTACAGTGGCCCCACATCACATGCTGGTAAGTGTGTATGTGACAAGTATCATCAAAATTCTGCTGACCCACAGAATAAAGTTCACATTTTTTTCACACAATGAACTCTGTAACCTCTCCCATGAAAAATGTGCAATTGCATTTTTTTCCCAATTCCACTCAACGCAGAATTTTTGGGGTTCCTCAGTACATTATATTGGGCACTAAATGGTACCATGTTAAATGTAACTTGGCCTCATACAGTTTTATTGCCAGAAAATAGTATGGCTCTTATAGGGGTTTTATCATTACATTAAATGGTCTTCAGTGTCACGGATGCCTCTGCGACCCTCGTTCCGGGTCGCGGGCGCATCCGTGCCCCAACACCGTGCGGCGCCCCGTCCCACATGTCGTGTGCGGGGTCCGCTCACCCCTCTGCCCGTGCCACTGGTCACTTACCCGGCCACGCTCCTGTCCCGTCCGTCTCTGTCCCTCAGTGCACGCGGCGCCGCCCCCCTAGGGCGCGCGCGCCAGCAGTGTTAGATTTAAAGGGCCAGTGCACCGGTAATTGGCCATTGCCGGTCACTGCCCCTATTGAAGCCTGCCTCTTCCTGACAGCCTTGCCGGATCTTTAGTGGCCTTTTCCTACTGTGAAAGCGTTCCTGAACGCCGTGTTCTGATTTCCTGTGTACCGTACCTTCTGACTGTCCTCGACCACGAATCTTGCCGCCTGCCCTGACCCTTGACTACGAAGCAGAGCCGCCTGTCCTGACCTTCTGCCTGTCCCTGACCACGAGCCTGCCTGACGATTTTGTACCTCACCTGCCCTTGGCCGCCACCGCAAGCAAGTTCCGCCAGTGGAAGCGACCTTGTAGATTCCCGCCGAAGCAAGTCCATCCCGCTTTGCGGCGGGCTCTGGTGAATAGCAGGACCTACTTAGATTCCGCTCCCTGGTGTGGGCTTCCACCATCGTTTGCGGTAGTCCAGCGGATCCACTACCGCCAGCTGTTACAGTAAGATCCGGCCATGTATCCCGCCAAGGTGTCTTTACCGAGCGTCGCCAACATCACCTCCGTCGTGGTCAAGCAATCGAAACAGATCACGCAGCAAGTGCAGCAGCTCGAGCAGCTCTCCTCTATGATGCAGCATCTCATCGCCACTCAGCAGCAGCAGTTGGCTGCAGTGGTTCCTCCCATGGCAGTAGCTCCAGTCGACCCCAACCTCCGGTTGTCCATGCCACCTAAGTTTTACGGGGACCCCAAGGCCTGCAGGGGCTTCATCACCCAGTGCTCCCTTCATGTGGAACTTATGGCTGGTCAGTTCCCTTCGGAAAGATCTAAGGTGGCCTTCGTGGTCAGTCTTCTCTCTGGAAAAGCCCTGGACTGGGTGACTCCACTTTGGGACCGAGGCGATCCGGTCACGGCTGATCTGGTGACATTTCTACAGGAGTTCCGTAGTGTCTTCGAAGAACCTGCCCACGCTTTGTCTGCTGAAACCGCCCTGTTGAACCTGCAGCAGGGGAATTCCTCTGTGCAATTCCGCACACTAGCATCGGAGTTGGCCTGGAACGATGCAGCATTGTGCGCCACGTTCAAGAAAGGCCTCTCCAGCCAGATTAAGGATGCTCTCTCTGCACGGGACCCTCCGTCTTCGTTAAGCGAGCTCATCCACCTGGCAAACTGGATTGATATCCGTTTCGCGGAGAGACATGAGGAGCTCCGCCAAGAGCAAGAACCAGTCCGAACACGTCGTCTACCTCGTCTTGCACCGGTGTTTCTACGGCCTCCACTGCCTCCTTCCCAGCCAGCCATGGAAGAGGCCATGCAAGTGGATAGAGCCCACCTGACTCCGCAGGAACTTAACCGACGGCGTAAGGAGAATCTATGCCTCTACTGCGGCAGCCCTGAACATCTCCTCAGGGGTTGCCTGCTCCGTCCACGGCGTCCGGGAGAACGAGTGCACCTAGGCTACGTGGGAGAGGCGTCCCTAAGGGTGTGCAGTCTCTCTCCTCATCTGAACATACCCGTCCTGGTCAGCATTGAAGCCTGGATCCACTTTCAAACTTCAGCGTCCTTGGACTCCAGTTCGGATGGAAACTTCTTGGATGCTGCCCTGGTGTCTCAACACAATCTCCCCGTGGTTCCCCTGGAGAAACCTCTGGCCATCTCCTCCGTTAGTGGGGAGATCCTCAGCGATCCAGTCCGTTACCGTACAGAGCCATTGTCCCTTCAAGTGGGGGAACTTCATAAACAGAGACTGTCGTTCTATGTGTTACCCCGGTCTTCCTCGCCCATCCTACTGGGTCTTCCGTGGGTGCAGCGCCATGCCCCGGTGCTCGACTGGCAGACGGGCAAAATCTTGTTATGGGGCCCAGAGTGTCGGTCTCACTGTTTGGTGGCACCTCGCCCGGTGCTTACCGCTTCTTCGGTATCTAATCCTCTAGCGGGCCTTCCTGTGCCATATCAGGAGTATGCTGACGTCTTCTCCGAGAAGCAGGCGGAGATCTTGCCGCCACATCGCCCATACGATTGCCCGATTGACCTACTGCACGGGACCAGTCCTCCTCGGGGCAGAGTCTACCCCTTATCCGTTCCTGAGACACAAGCCATGTCGGAGTACATCCGGGAGAATTTCCAGAAGGGGTTTATACAAAAATCCTCCTCTCCCGCGGGGGTGGGATTCTTCTTCGTAGAAAAGAAGGACGGTTCCTTACGGCCCTGCATCGACTACCGGGGTCTGAACAAGATCACGGTGAAAAAACGATACCCTCTGCCGTTGATCACGGAGCTATTTGACCGTCTGCTGGGCGCAAGGATCTTCTCCAAGCTGGATTTCAGAGGGGCCTACAATTTGGTCCGAATCCGCAAGGGCGATGAATGGAAGACGGCCTTCAACACCAGGGACAGGCACTTTGAGTACCTGGTGATGCCCTTCGGACTGTGTAATGCGCCTGCCGTCTTCCCGGAGCTCATAAATGACATCTTCAGAGATCTCCTCTACACCTGCGTAGTGGTCTACCTGGACGATATATTGGTGTACTCTCCTGACCTCGAAACCCACCACAGCCATGTCCGTCAGGTGTTGAAGCATCTCCGAGATAACCATCTGTATGCCAAGCTGGGAAAGTGCCTCTTCCACCAAACCAGCCTTCCGTTTCTGGGGTACATCATCTCTGACCAAGGCTTATGGATGGATCCAGCGAAACTGTCGGCCGTGTTGCAGTGGCCCCGCCCAGTCAGCCTGCGAGCCATGCAGCGTTTCCTGGGGTTCTGCAACTACTATCACCAATTCATTCCTCACTTTTCTACGTTGGTAGCTCCTATAGTGGCGCTTACGAAGAAACACGCTAACCCTCGTTGCTGGCCCTCCGAAGCCGAGGAGGCATTCTCTAAGCTCAAGTCTGCCTTTGCCACTGCGTCTGTTCCTTCACGGCCGGACCCCGCAAAACCCTTCACGTGGGAAGTTGATGCCTCATCTGTGTGGGTCGGAGCAGTTCTCACGCAAAAAGGGCCCACAGGAAAGACAGTAACGTGTGGCTTCTTTTCCAAGACCTTCTCACCGGCAGAAAGGAACTACACGATTGGCGACCGGGAGCTACTAGCCATCAAACTGGCTTTGGTGGAATGGCGTTATCTGCTGGAGGGTGCTCGCCATCCCATTCGCATCTATTCGGATCACAAAAACCTCCATTATCTCCAGACGGCTCAGCAACTTATCCCACGCCAGGCTAGGTGGTCGCTTTTTTCTCCCGGTTTGACTTCCAGATCCATTTCCGGCCCGCCGAAAAAAACGTGAAGGCCAACGCTCTCTCTCGTGCCTCTGACGTAGTGGGTGAAGAAACTACTCCTGAACACATAATTCCCCCAGAACGTCTTATCTCGGCTGCTCCAGTTGACCTCCGGAAGGTTCCCTCGGGGAAGACTTACGTAAGCCCTGCTCTCCGCAGACGTATCTTGAAATGGGTACATTGCTCTTTGGGGGCCGTCACCCCGGCGCCCGAAAAACATTCCTCCTGATATCCCGGTTCTATTGGTGGCCAGATCTCGTTAAAGATCTCGTTAAAGATGTCAAGGACTACGTTGAGTCTTGTATCTCCTGTGCCCGCAACAAGACACCTCGTCACAAGCCGGCAGGCCTACTACATCCACTACCCATTCCTACTCAACCATGGTCCCACATAGCTATGGACTTTGTAACCGATCTCCCTCCTTCGGCTGGCAACACCATTGTCTGGGTGATCACAGATCGGTTTTTCAAGATGGCGCATTTTGTCCCTTTGCCTGGCCTGCCGTCTGCCCCTCGCCTGGCTGAGCTATTTTTTCATCATGTTTTTCGTCTCCCTCAGCAAATCGTCTCAGATCGGGGGGTCCAGTTTGTTTCCAAGTTTTGGCGGGCTCTGTGTTCCCAACTCCAGGTGAAGCTCGATTTCTCTTCTGCTTACCACCCTCAGACGAATGGCCAGGTGGAGAAGGTCAACCAGGTTTTGGGGTGTTACCTACGCCACTTCGTCTAAGCACGCCCAGATGACTGGTCCAACTTGCTGCCGTGGGCGGAATTCTCTTACAATTCCCTAGACTCGGAGTCCGTGGATGCTTCTCCCTTCTACATCATATACGGGCTGCATCCCCGCCCACCTCTCCCTCTGGCATCTCCATCCGAGGTTCCGCCGGCGGACGCACTGGTCCAGGACATGAAGACCATCTGTTCCCTGACCCGCCAATCTCTGCTCCGTGCTTCCGAGAGCACGGAGGCTCAAACTGATAGAAGAAGAAGTCCTCCTCCTATCTACTCCCCGGGTGACATGGTGTGGCTGTCGGCTAAATACGTCCGCCTCAAGATTCCTACCTACAAATTTCCTCCCCACTTTCTGGGACCCTTTGAGGTCCTTTGCCGCATTAACCCGGTGTCCTACAAACTCTGGCTCCCACCTACCATGCGAATTCCCAATTCCTTTCATGTCTCACTACTTAAGCCCCTGGTCCTGAATCGCTTCTCGCGGAAGACAGTCCCTCCTTCGTCTGTGGCAGAATCCTCTAATGTCTTCATGGTCAAAGGGCGGGGGGGGGCACTGTCAAAGATGCCCTTGTGACCCTCTTCCCGTGTCATCCCCCTTCAGTTAAGAAACACCCAGCTGGGAGGGGAAGAAACGCCCCTGGATTTGAGGAGCTGAGAAACTGAAAGTACAATGAAACAGACAAACTGATGAAGCGATAAATCCCCTTTAATAGTCAAGGATGAAAAAAAGACAGAAGCGACAAACTGTAAAAGAGCCTGTACCCCAAAATGGTACCATTAAAACTACACTTGTGCCCAGAAATCACAAGCGCTTATACAGTTTTGTAAAGAGAAGAATAAAAAAAAGATATTGATGTCAGAAAATCGCTACTTAAGCAAATTTAAAAAAAATAAAAAGCTTTAATTTTTTTTAACTGTGAAATGTAAAATAATAAAAAAAATATATAAATGTGGTATCTTCGCAACCATACCAACATGAAGAATAACAATGCCTTAATTTAAGACAGGCAATACACTTGAAAAAAATGAAACAAAAAAAAAAAAAAAACTGGGGCATAGCTGCATTTTCTTTTTCCTGTTTCACCCCCCAAAAATATTTTTTTTCAAGTTTCCTAATACATGATATGGTAAATTAAATGATACAATAAAAGGGCATACAAACAAAAAAAATCTTGTCTTGCAGAAAACAAGCCCACATAGGGCAGTGTTGATGGGAAAATACTAAACCTATGATTTTAGAAGCTGAGGATGGAAAAATTAGCACATTGTCACCAAAATTGCTGCAATGGGAAGGAACCAAAAAGGTCTGGTTAAAAAAGAAAAAAAAATCACTAAGAAAATGCTTGTAAAAATGCAAAAATCATTGATTTTTTGCAAACTAACAAAAATAGAGTACAACAAGTGGTGAGTGAAGGAGGTCTTTGTTCTATACTGCTATTATCTGCAAAATAAAGCTAGCATGCAATTAATACTGTTAAACATGTCAACATTAAAAAAAATAATAATTTGGAATTATTGTTTTTTTTTTTATTCCTCACAAATAAAATATGCTCCCAAAAAGGTACCAATAAAAAACACTGGTTGAACTTCAAAAAAAATTCCCTATTATGGCGACATCAACAAAAATAGAGTTATGGCTTTTAGAAGGAAGGAATTAAAACAATATGAATTTTTAGAAATATTAGAAAAAAATATTTAACTGCTTGACAGTAGCAGTGAAAAAGTACACATCTATTTTACGATATTGTACCTCAACTATCTTTTAAAGCCTCTTGCCTTAATTTCATCAGCTTGATTAGCAAACAATTTACACTGATCCAGTCAAGCAGAAGGAAAGGCTAATTGCATGTTTGTCGGGGTCTAATTTGCATGTGTCTCAATTTAACAGTGGAAATGAACTTTCCCAAACAGAACATCTTTTTTCTTTGCTAATTATATGAGCTAATTAATAATGCACTCAAAATCTATTCAGTAAGGATGAGTGGTAATGGATTTTTGCAGTCTATTTCTTGTGAATGCAAAACTATAAAAAGTTTCATCTATCTATCTTTCTGTCTATTTATGTTTCTATATATTATCTATATATCTGTCTAGCTATCCAGCAATCTATCTATGTGTGTATCTTTTTTCGTTGCTAATTATATGAACTAATTAATAAAGCATTTGAAATCTATTCAGTAAAGATGAATGGCAATGGATTTTTGCAGTCTATTTCTTGTAAATGTAAAAACTACTGTTTGTCTATCTATATGTCTAGACTCAGAAGAGGGGACACCAGTGAAACATCCGTTTGGGATAAGCAATTGAGGACTACTTGCTTGAGGAATGGCTTGTAGGCCTCTGGGTTGATGAGTTGGGTGACCTTGAATGGACCCAGGAACCATGGAACCAACTTGAAGCTAGGGATCTTCAGGTGAATATTCTTAGTGAACAGCCACACTCTATGCCCAGGAGCAAAGATGGGAGGTCTTCTCCTTTTGTCTGCTTGAGACTTCATGCAAGAGGATGCATGTAGTAAAGCTGGTCTGGTCTCTTGCCAAATAGTCATGAAGTTTCTGATTTTGGCATCCGCAGCGGGAATATCAGACAAGATTGTTAGGGGGAGGTGAGATGAGGGTGTTGACCATATACAATATAAAGGGGTGTCACAGCGCATGCAGCAGACTGACCCCCAGTCCGTGGCTGCGATCGCCACCTGGTTTCTGGCACCTCTCGTGTTGCGGTCCGGGAATTTGGCTGCAGGCGCTTCCGCTCAAGGCTCCCTTCTCGCTGCATCTATACTCATCTGGCCCCATCCTGCTTCCTGTCGGTCCTGCGCGCTGCTCTGTGTCCTCCTGTTGCGAGATGCATCTTTTTCTGCTAGCCACTAGAGGTACCTGTCTTCTTGATTTAAAGGAACAGCGTGCAACAGATAATGTTTCCTCTACCAATGTTCTTTGGGCAAGGACTTTTTAGGGATTCCGCTTCCTGTCATCCATACCCAGTTGTTGGTGTCCATTTCCGAGTGATGTCCTGTTGTATGTTCCCTAGTGAATCCTATTTACTCTACCGTATGAATCCCTGGTTCTATCTGTGCCTAACCTGTCCAGGCTCTGGTGAAGACAAGGCGCCCCTTAGACTCCGCTCCCCGGCATAGGTCACATCAAGCCTATGCAGTGACCAGAGGATGCACCTTCAATTTCTAGTGCCATCATGACAGTACAACTTGGTCTTAGATCCCATTGATCAACCTCTGCCAGACACCAAGAGCCTTGTGGCTAAGATTACGCATCAGGGCATCCGTCAAGAGCAGCTGTTTGTAATGCTTCAGAACCTAGCAGTCCATCTCCCAGAAGCACCTGTTGTCCAGACTTCTGCACCAGTCTCCATTCCGGTACCCATTCCAGTTCCAGCTATGTCAAGTAGCTCCTCCCTGTACCTGCCACCTCACTACTACGGGGATCCCAAAGCCTGCTGAGGGTTACCGAACCAATGCACCATCCACTTTGAGGTCCTGGCCCACCAGTTTTCCATTGACTGGGCAAAAGTGGACTTTATCATTTCTGTGCTCTCTGGTGAAGCACTGGTCTGGATTACTCCCCTGTGGGAACGTGGAGATCCGCTGATGGCTAACCTGGTGAATTTCTTGGCAGCCTTCCGCAAATTGTTTGAGGAAACGGAACATGCCTGCTGCCTCTTCGCTTCTCTGACTCCATCAGAGAGATTCCTCAGTGGGAAAGTATGCAGTACAGTTCCGGACCCTGTCCTCTGAATTATCCTAGAACAATGAGGCCATGGTCACAACCCTCTGGGAGGGGTTGGCCGGTTGTACCAAAGATGAATTAGCAGGGCATGATCTTCCCACTAGTCTAGATGACCACATCACCTTGGCCACCTGCATCGATAATAATAATAATAATAATAAAAATCTTTATTTGTATAGCGCCAACAAATTCCGCAGCACTTTACAATGTAGAGGGTATAATTACAGACAAAAGACAGACGTTACACAGTGAAAGCTACTTACAGATGAGACACAAGGTGTGAGGGCCCTGCTCGCTAGAGCTTACAATCTATGAGGGTTCCTGGGGGAGACAAAGGGGGAGAAGTGCTAGGTTTACAATGGTCCAGCCTTGTTTCATAAATATGGGGTGGTTTAAATAAAAATTGGGTGAACCTGCCACCATGACAGTACATCTACATACAGATAAGTGCCTGTGAGTGCCCTAGTGTAGGGAGTGACATAAATGTGTGTGATATAAGGTGTGGGTTAGCAATTAAAGATTTTGGTAGGACTGGCTATGAAGATTTATTTTCAGGACACTCTTAAAACTGCAAAGGCTAGGATTGTGCCTGATGGTATGTGGTAGGATGTTCCAGAGAATGGGTGCAGCACGTGCAAAATCTTGAGGACGGGCATGGGAGGTTCGGATGATTGTGGTTTGTAGTTTGATGTCCGTAGCTAAGCGGAGAGAGCAGGCAGGGTGGTAGACAGAGATGAGGGAGGAGATGTAGGGGGGTGCAGCGCTGTGGAGAGCTTTGTGGGTGAAAGTGATTAGTTTATGTTGTATTCTGTACTGGATGGGCAACCAGTGCAGCGAGTGACATAGGGAAGAGGCATCAGTATATCAGCTGGAAAGAAAGATGAGCCTGGCTGCTGCATTCAGGACAGATTGGAGAGGGGAGAGTTTGCAGAGTGGGAGACCGATAAGCAGGGAGTTACAATAGTCAAGAGAGAAAGAATAAGAGCGACAATGAGGGTTTGAGTTGTTTCAATAGTGAGAAAAGGACGGATTCTGGAGATGTTCTTGAGGTGCAAGTGAAAGGAGCATCGATGCCCGGTTCTCTTGACATCAACAGGAGGTTCGGCTACAACGCGAGGCTTTTTGTCCCCAAGTCTTCGCTTGGCACCTGTCTTTCAGCGACCTCTTCAACCTGTCCCTTCTCATAATTGGGAAGAGCCCATGCAAGGCTCACAGACGAAACCAAGGCCTGTGCCTCTATTTTGGTGCCAAGATCACCCATGAAGGGGCTGCCCAATCCGTCTGGAAAACTTCAGACCCTAGGCTTCATGGGAGAGGTGAACCTGTGCATGGAACTTTTCTCTCCACCATTGGTCAGCCTAATCCTTCCGGTCCCAGTCTTCAAGTTGTCGTCTTCGTGGACTCGGGTTGGCGGGCAACTGTATCCATCCTGCTTTTGTGGTCAAGTACCATTGCCATAGTTTTCTTAGTTAAACCCCTTGTGAGGAAAGAGCCTAGTCCGCCGACCCACTCGAGGGACGACGGCCTGATTTGGGGTGTATATCGACGTTTCACGGCCCCCTAGGGGTGCACAAGGTCAGCCAGATACTGTTCCACTGTTAACCCCTGTCCATACGGGCACAGGGAGATAAACAAGCTGCCACCAGTTCTCTCGTTTGGTTATAAGACCGGTCCGTTACCGACTTATAACAGGGCCAGGAACCAACCCTTGGGTAGCTATATATTATAGACCGAGTACTAGGCGTGTGAGGCCGATGATCAAGACAGACTAACTCAGATTAAAGTTTATAGATTTAATTAGCCTTGGAGGGCACACTAGACAAATATATACAAAAGGATAATAATATACAGGTAAGAGTCAGAGGTGCACATACAAGCATGGGTTACAGACAAAAGGCAGTTAAAATGGGTCACGTTACCTTCGGGCCCACATGGGGGGCGTATGTGGCCTGGCTTCTGGGTGTGGATGGTCCTGGAAATGCTCTTAGGTACCCCCCTCCATGGATCAACATTTGAGTCCACCTGGGCTCCTGCTTATATCTGTGAGGGGACAGCCCACGTGGCAGCCCCCCTTACACGCCCCCACACACCCCTGGGACGGTCTATGAACTCCTCCCACTCAGGTCATGCAGTTTCTGATACAAACACAAAAATGGTGACTATAACACGGCGGGGCATTGGCACAGAACCGAGCCGGTGGCACCATAAGAACCGGCTGGACCTACACGACGCCCGGATATCAGACACGCTTATCTTATGGGCTCCGTAGGTCCGGTTCTGGATATCTCGGTCCCCCTGCGCCTCAGAAACCTGAGAGTGGGGGCTGTGTGTGCGGGGAGTTCCATGTTTTGAGATATGAACTCGCCATGCACCAGTTATGAGCGGATCGCCTATAAATCGATATGAAATATCGGAGACGTGTCGGCTAGGTGCCTTTTGTTCCAGTCTTTGAAGCTGGGGGTTTGAGCTTATTAAGTTGCATGAGGATCCTTTCATGGGTTGACCCCATGCTGTGGTGGCTTCCTATAGAAAGGCATTTACAATGGGCTTGATTAACGTGCAAATTGGGCTTTCCTGGGGGCTGGGGCCATCTGTGAAGTCTGACTAGATACGGAATTGGGGATGAAGTAAAGTGAATTCTTCCTCACACCCCTCTTCATCTCGTCAGTGAATGTGCAGGTCCTCTGTTGTACCATCCGCACGCAACCCCTTACTCTGTTAGTCGGAGTATTACACCATGAGCAAATCTCCTTCCTCGTACTACCGTGCTCCTCCAGCACTCTTCTTCTTCTCGTGCTCCCTTGGTTATGCAATCATGGTCCTAATATCAACTAGAGAACTGGAGAAGTTACACACTGGAGCACCCAATGCCATTCTTCCTGCATTTCGGTCCCAAGTCCTTTGCGTCTAGTGGGTATCTCGCCTCTTCGGCCTGCTGTTCCTGCTGCCCCTGGTCTTCAAGCACAAATCAGGAATTTGCAGAGGTCTTCTGCAAAAAAAACATCGAAATACTTGTTACTCAGCACTTCCTATGTACATAATATGTAATACTGTGCTTGTTGAAGGATATTTCAATCCAGGTATCCAATTATAAATTTTCCATGAATATTGCATGTTTATGAATTATATATACATGATGGTATTGATTCATTTTTTTGTTATAATACATATTGATTTTTTTAATTTTAATGGATTTTGTGAATCATGTTCATTATTATAATACATATAGATGTAACAGAGTACAGCTTCACCGTGATATCACCGCTTTTCGTGTTATCTGCTCTGATCTGTAAACAAAGGCCATTGAAAAGCATTGGAAAAGGTGAGATAACATTCTGTGCTGTGATATCACGGTGCAATATCTGTTCTGTTTAGCTCTGTTACATCTGTATATGTTTATTAGCGTTTGATAGTGACATGTTTGAGGATGGTCGCTGTATGACTGAAATGTCACGTTTGAAAAAAAGTTGCAATATAAATTGATGTTCTGCACCAAACAATCAATAAAATTTAATTAATCATGCATAATTCTGCAAAAAAACAGGCAGAGCTTCTCCTTCCTCATCGGCCCTCCGATTGCCCAATAGAGCTTCAGTCTGGTTCCACTCTGCCATGGGGTAGAGTATATCTCCTATTCCGGTCTGAAACTGAAGCCATGACAGCAAATATCGAGGAGAACCTAGAAAAGGGCTTCATCCGCAAGTCATCCTCACCCGCAGGAGCAGAACTCTTCTTTGTCGATAAGAAAGACGGGTCCTTGTGGCTTTGCATCGACTATTGGGATCTTAATAAGATTACCATTAAGAATCATTACCCACTGCTGTTAATTTCCAAACTCTTCAATAGAATCCAGGGGGCCACAGTCTTCTCCAAGCTTGACCTCCAGAGCACATAAAACCTGATCCGAATCCGCGACAAGGATGAGTGGAAAACCACTTTAACACTTGGGATGGCCATTATGAGTATCTGGTTATGCCTTTTGGCCTCTGCAATACCCTGACAATGTTCCAAAAAATTGTAAATGACATCTTCCGGAATCTTCTGTACGACTGTCTCCTTGTTTACTTGGATGATATCCTGATCTACTCTCCATGTCCATTGCGCTCATGTTCAACAAGTGCTCTCCCGCCTTAGATGCAACCACCTCTACGCCAAGTTGAAGAAGTGTCTATTCCAACAGACCAGTTTGCCGTTCTTGGGGTACATAAATTTAGCACAAGGTCTTCAAATGGATCCGGAAAAGTCAACAGTGGTCTCCAAGCTATATAGTGGTTCATCGGTTTTTCTAACTACTACAGCCAATTTATCCCACACTTCTAAACTCTCATAGTTCTTATTGTTGCCCTCACACAGTAGGGCAGTAATTCTCGTCTATGGACCTCTGAAGCTGAAGAAGCTTTTGCCCAGTTGAAATCAGCCTTCGTCTCTGCCTCTGTTCTTCACCGCCCAGATCTGGAGAGTCCTTTCTTTCTGGAAGTTGATGCCTCCTCGGTCGGAGTTGGAGCCGTCCTCTTGCAAAAATCCAGCAAAGACAAATTTCTTACTTGCGGTTTCTTTTATAGGACCTTCTCCCTGCCCAAAAAGAATTATTCCATCGGGCACTGCTGCTGATCAAACTGGCCTTGGGCGAATGGCGACATCTTCTGGAGGGCACTCTACATCCCATTACTATCTACATGGACCACAAAAATCTTCTTTATTTAGCGGTTGAATCCTTGTCAGGCTCGCTATTCTTTTCTCGTTTCAACTTTAACCTTTAACCTCTTTTGGCTTGCTGCCAAAAACCTTAAGGCTGATGCTCTGTCCCAAGCCACGGATGCTTCTGATGCTAAACCTGAACTGCAGTACCTAATACCTCCTGATCGCCTCGTCTGTGCTGCCCCTATAAAGTTGCAAGAAATTCCACCAGATAGGACCTTCGTGTTTCCTGCAGTAAGGAAGTGGATTCTGTCCTGGGATCATGGCTTTAGAGTTGCCGGCAATCCTGGGTACCACAAGTCCAACCAGATCATTTGACATTACTGGTGGCCCTCCCTCATGCAGGACATCAAGTACTTTGTGGCCTCTTTCCCCCACTGCACCCGGAATAAGAACTTCCACCTGCGACCCACTGGTTTCCTGCTGCCCCTACCGGTACCCGAAGTACCACAGAGCCACATCGCAATAGACTTCATGAGTGACTTTCCATCTTTCACCGGATATTTGGATATCTGGGTCGTGGTGGACCATTTCTCCAAAATGCCACATTTTACACCACTGTCAGGTCTTCCATCACCTCAAATAAAGGAGTACATTTAACCTCTCATTTTTGGTGTGCTGTATGTTCTCTTCTTAAAATTAAAGTGTATTTCTCATTGGCCTACCATCCATAGTACAATGGCCAAGTGAAACGAATCAACCAGATCCTGGTGAATTATCTGCGCCAGTTTGCTACTGCTCAGCAAGACGACTGGGTGTCTTTGCTGTCCTGGGCAGAGTTCGCCTACAAAACGCATCCCAGCGAATCTGTGGGAGAGTCACCTTTCTATGTGGTGTTTGGACAGCACCCTCATCTTACTCAGCCACTGCCTACCTCATCAGAAATTCCTGCAGTCAATGTTCTAGAACGTGACTTCCTTCAAATTTGGCAACTCACCCGTCAAAAAATTACTTCAAGCTTATGCCCGTTTCAAGACACTAGCAAACACAAGACGTAGATCGCCTCCCACTTAACAACCAGGGGATAAAGTCTGGCTTCCATCCAAGCACATCCGCCTCTGAGTGCCTAGTGTGAAGTTTGCTCTACGCTACATTGATCCTTTCTCTATCCTACATCGGATCAACTTGGTATCCTACAAGCTTTGCCTATCTTCCTCTCTCCGCATCCCCAACTAATTTCATGTATCTCTCCTGAAGCCATTGATTCTTAATCGGTACTTGAGCAAAGTGGTTTCCTCTGCTATACCTCCCTGTGCCGAAGACATCTACGAGGTGAAAGAAATCATTGATATGAAGCGTTCCATAGGTTAAACGTATTATCTCATTGATTGGAAAGGCTTTGGTCCTGAGGAGATGTCTTGGGAGCCGCAAGAAAACATCAATATTCCCACATTTATCCAATGTTTTCACAGACTTCGGTTTCATGGTAGGAGGTATTCTAAGGGGCGGGGGGAACTGTAACGGAGCTTGGCTGCAGGCGCATCCGCTCCAGGCTCCCTTCTCGCTGCGCTGATACTCACCTGGCCCTGTCCTGCTTCCTGCTAGTCCTGCGCACTTCTCCGTGTCCTCCTGCTGACAGACACACCTTCCTCTAGCGGCCACTAGGGGTGTGTGCACGCCAGTCTCCTGGATTTAAAGGGTAAGTGTACAACTGAAAATGTTTGCTCTACCAATGCCCTTTGGGCAAGGATTATTTTAGGGATTCTGCTTCCTGTCGTCCGCACCCAGTTGTTAGTGTCAGTTCCCTAGTGACATCCTGTTGTGCGCTTCCTAGTGAATCCAATTTACACTACCGTCTGCATCCCCAGTTCTGTCTACACCTAACCTGTCTATCATCTCTTACATGCTGTTTCTGCCGAGCCTGTCCATCCTAGCTTCTGCTCACTGTTCCAGCCGGTTATGTGTTCTGTGCTTCAGCTGTCACCGCTAGAGTGCGTCAGGGGTAGCGACCTGAGGGTTTTCATGGAGCAAAGTCTGTCCTGCTTTGGGGCAGGCTCCATTGAAAACAAGGGGCCCCTTAGACTCCGCTCCCCGGTGTAGGTACGCCAACCCTATGCGGTGACCAGAGGATCCACCTTCCATTCCTAGTGCCATCGTGACAAAGTGTGAGGCTCCATCCGAGTTGGATTCCAGATGGTTGTATGAGAATTCCGCCCTGGTTAGAAGGTTGGACCAGTCATCTTGGTGTGCTGAGATGATGTGGCACAAGTAGTTTTCCAGAACTTGGTTTACCCTTTCTACTTGGCCATTGATTGGGGGATGATCGGCTGAAGAGAAGTCTAAGTTGACCTGACGAGAACAGTGTGCACACCAGAACTTTAAAACAAATAAGACCCCCCGATCTGAGACAATATGCCGAAAAAGGTTATGCTGGCGGAATATATGCTAGAAGAAGTGGCCAGCAAGCTCAGGAGCCAAAGGGATACCTGGCAGAGGCACGAAGTGGGACATCCTCAAGAACCGGTCCATAATCACCCAAATTATGGTAGAATCTGAGGAGGGTGGTAGGTCAGTAATGAAGTCCAAGGCTAAATGGGTCAAAGGAGTTTCCGGAATGGCTAAGGGCTGCAGAAGGCAAGCAGGTTTGCAACAGAGAATCTTGTTACGGGAACACGTGGTGCATGAAAAACCAAGTCATTGAAATTTTGTGCCAGATTAGACCACCAGTAATGACGAGATATAAGCAATTCCAGCAATACCTGGATGCCCAGTAATCAAAGAACAATATCCCCACATCAAGTATTATTTTCCTTAGAGCAGAAGGTACGAAAGTTTTCCCTGGTACCATGGTGCGAAGTCTAGGAAAGCTACATAATAGGCATGGGAGAGAGCATCAGCTTTGATATTCTTGTCTGCAGGTCTGAAGAGTATCAAAAAATCAAATCTGGAGAAGAAGAGGGACCCCCTAGCTTGCTGAGGACTCATGTGCTGTGCCATTTAAAGATACAACGGGTTCTTATGGTTGATGAATATGTTGACCAGGTGACAAGCCCCTTCCAGTAAATGGCACCATTCTTCCAAAGTCAACTTAATGGCCAGCAATACCCAATTCCCTATAGTGTAAGTTTAATTGTAGTGTAAGTCTTAGAAAATAAAACGTATGTGATAATTTTGCCCTTGGGAGTTTTCTGTTTGAGGACCACACCTGCTCCCACAGATGAGGCATCCACTTCAAGGAAGATGGGCTTTTAAGGGTCAGACCTACACAAGATAGGTTCAGAGGCAAAGGAAGACTTCAAACAGGAGAATGCTTCTTCCGCCTCAAGTGTCCAGGATTTAGGATTTACTTTCATCTTGATAAGCGCCCCAATAGGCACCACCACAGTGCAGAATAAATTGTCAGTAATAGTTTGCAAATCCCAGGAAGCATTGTATGACCTGTAGACCGTTTTCAGGATGGAAGACAACTTGGCAAGACAGAGACAATATACCCATAAAAGGGTAGATTGGTCTGTTCATAGACTCATTTTTCAAGCCTGGCATAGAGTTGATTACTCATAGTCATATTAGTAACTGGCACAAGCGGGCACAATGAGCTTCAAGATTAGTCCATTAAATCAAGATGTTATCCAGAGACATGATGACATGAGTATAAGAGGTCTCGGAAAATCTCACATACAAATTCTTGGAAAAAGACTGGAGCATTTCAGAGGCCGAAAGGCATCACCAGATGCTTAAAATGCCTGTCACGGGTATTGAAGGCAGTCTTCCATTAACCACCTATACAAATTCTAATCAGATTGTTGGCCCCCCGCAATTCAAGTTTCGTGAAGACTCTGGCTCTGCAAAGGCGGTCGAAGAGCTTGGTTATCAGTGACAATGGATATTGGTTCTTAATGGTAGTCTTACTGAGACCCTGGTAGTCGATGCAAGAGAATCATCCTTTTTTTCCTCAAAGAAGAATCCGACTCTGACTGATGAGGTGGACCTGCAGATGAAACCTTTCTGAAGATTTTCATTTATGTAGGCCACCATAGCCTGTGTCTTGGGTAGGGGAAAAGGTTAGACTCTGCCCTGAGAAGGAGTAGTTCCAGGCAGAATTTCAATAGGTCAATTATAGGCTCGATGTGGCGGAAGAGTCTCAGCCTGTTTCTGACAGAAAACATCTGTGTAATTGCGATACAATGAAGGCAGCTGGCAGGGTAGAAGAGAAGTGGTTCACACTGGAAAAGTTGTCACAAGAGAACGGAAATGACAGTCTTGACTTCACCTGTTTGCCAATTGAGCACTGGAGCGTGACGCTGTAGCCACGGAAGTTCCAGGAGAGCTGCAAAGGAGGAACGGGGTAAGGTTTTTCTCCTTATGCAATGGCCCCACTTGAAGACTCACAGGTTCAGAACAGAACAGAATGCAGTCTCTCAGGCATTCATTGTTAATTGAGAATTGTTAATGACCAGAGGTTTGTCAAGAAGTACCACCGGGAGACGATACTTAGTAACCAGAGATGCATCAATGAATTGCCGGCTGATCCAGAAGGTGGAGGCTAAGAACATTATGCCAGAGTTGCACCAGCATTAGCAGAGATGGAGAGGTAGTATTCACACCTAGGGATGCCTCTCCCATGTAATCTAGGTGCAGGAGTTTTCCAGATGCAATGGGCAGTCAAAGATTCTGCTGTCGTCAATAGGACCATTCTTGCTGTGTAGAAACCATTGGTGGAGGCAGTGGAGGCCTTTGAAACACTGGAGCAAGTTGGGGAAGACGACATGGCCAGACGGATGAGCTCATCCAGAAAAGAAGGGAGGTCACGAACAGCAAGCTCGTCTTTTATCCTTACAGCGAGGCCCTACCAGAATGTGGCTGTGAGGGCTTCCTTGTTCCATGACAGCTCTGAGGAAAGGGTTCAGAATTACACTATATATTATCCAATTGTGAAGTCACCTTGATGGAGGCTGAGCAAAGAAGCCACAATGAAAAACACACATGCAGGTTCCTCAAAAGCATTGCAAAACAAGACTTGAATGTCGGCGGTCACTGGGTTACTCCGATCCCAAAGAGGCATGGCCCAGGCCAAGGCTTCACCCAACAAAAGACTGGAAAATTGGTTTGCCATTAACTCCATGTGTATAGTGCAATGCCTGATGAATCCCTGGCAGACCTGAGGATTCCTGTCGAACCTTGGTGACAAAGGCAGATGTAACTTGATGAAAGAGATGCCACTGGAGCCATAGATGCAGGACTTGACGCAGGTAGTGGTGAAGGTTGAGTGGCAGGTAGCCAGACTGCGAGCTGTTGCATCATGGCGGCCAGTTGGTTGATCTGTTAACCCTGGCAGACTCCATGGCCAGATCTAACTGTAATGGTTGGCTAGAATGTGGAGTCTCTGGACCACCACAAGTGGTGGTACTCGTCATGTCAGGGAGTGGAGCCTAAGTAGCCTCCCAGTTTTCACCACAGTCCACCGCTAGGCAGGTTGGACTTGCTGCAGTGGGAGATTACCAGGTCACTACCCCTGACACGACTTACTTACAGTAGCAGCTGGGGTGCAGCATGGTACAGAATCGGTAGGCAAATTCGTAGTTTGGGTCAGGCAGAAAGGTCAGTGGATGAAGGCAAGGGTCAAATACACAGCAAGACAGAAATGCTTATGGAATGCTTTCTATCTATGTATTCATCTTTAGATATTTCAATGTAAGATTGTGCCTCAGAATATGATTCTATTCAATTCAATATTAACATGTATTGAGCAGAACAAGATGAAGCATGATATTGTTTCCTCAATATGCCAGAGGTTAGATTCAAACTATTGACCTAGATCACTCATGTTCAGCTGTATCACAGAAAGCATTTTGCTCAATAAAAAACATTAATTCATGGTTAGCCAAAATAAATAAAAAATTCTACCTTATTGAAAGAGAAACAATAGAATGTCCCCAAGAAAATTTACAGACCTTGCAATCTAGTTGTTCAAAAGAGACACCTTGTTGATACAAACTAATTTAAAAACCATTATACAGAATTGTTTAAAAAATGAAGTAGTGCGGCACAGATGGATGTTATCAACATGTGTGTTGAGTATATTTCAGTATGTTTAACCCTGCTGACATCATTATACCCATGCCCTAAAAAGTTAATTTGATGCAGTCTTACCATTACTTGTATAACACAATTTTCCGTAAATAACAAAAGAAAAAATAAGAAACTTTCTGATATATCTTCTTAGAGAAAAAATACTTCCTTTTCACCCCTCCCCCACAAACTTTAGCTTAAAAATCTGTTCACTTACTCTAATAAGACTCACTGTGGAGATTCTTAGGAGAGGCAGAGAAACACAGAGATTGTCTTTATTTTACGGTGAGTGTTTTTTATTTTACCCATACTTGCTAACTCTCCCTTAACATCCAGGAGACTCCTACAAAAAGTGTAATCCTCCCAGATAAGTTGACAATACACTTCCACACTGTCTGTAGTGGTTTCTGGTAGTAATATATCCTAATTCAACTGACAGGATTGCTCCAATCATGAATGTTTAATCTCCTATATGCCATGGTCACTAGCAGTCACAGCATCTAAGTGGTTGACAAAGAGAAGGGCTCTGTTACCCTTTGGCACTGCCACAATGTGATGGCAGGTTACCAATGGTTACTATGGTAGCCAAAAACCAAATTATGGCCTTAAAGAGAACCTGTCACATAGATTATGCCACCCTTGCTGATGGCAGAAGAAGCCAGTGTCAGACCTGCTGTTTCCAGCGCTGTGCCCCTTATTCTGTAAGATGCTGTAGTTTTCGTGTATTTAATGCTCAAATCTGCAGTTTTCAGACAGAAGAGTCATTCAAAGAGTCAGTTTTTTCAAACCCCGCCCATCTCAGGCTAGCCGTTCCCCCATCAACTGATAAACCTATTACTTTGAATAGGCAGAAACATGTGAATAACTGTCAGCGGGCGTGGCTAGCCTTTGGTGGGTGGGGCTAACACTTGCTCATGACTAAGATTTGAGGGATAAATGCTCTAAAACTACAGCATCTTACAGAATAAGGGGCACAGTGCTGGAAACAGCATGTCTGTCACTAGCTTGTGCTGTCCTCAGTCGGAGGGGCATAACCTAAGTGACAGGTTCCCTTTAAGGTCTGGTCTGCCATGTACAGAATCCAATCAGGCCGTTCTAAAGTGATAGGGTGTGATAAGCTGTTTGTTACAGGCATAAAACATAGCAATACAGTGATGTATCGCTATGCATAATAAAAGTAATCAAACGATCGCATGTTCTAGTGCGATAGTGGAATAGAAAAAGGAAAACTATTAAATAACATTGAACATATATATAAAAAAAACTAAATAAAAAACAAACAAACATGAAACCTTATTCTCCCCAATAAAAACACTTTTTATTAAAAACAAATCTCATTTTTTTGTTGATGTTTTTTTTTATTTTATTGTAATTAATTAAGCTTGCACTTTGTATCTGGATGTATATATTCATGAAGCGTAGATCCCAGAAAATGTTGTGTTTCCTTATACCTTATATAAACTGGGGATTTGTCTTGTATTGTATTCTCTCAACATGCTACATCTTAGATGGAGGGGTGAATGCTAAATAATGGTTCGCATACTCTACAAAAGCTTGTAAGCTTCTTAATTGGTTACACATTATGATGTTCCAATCTATTTCAATACCAAT
This sequence comes from Phyllomedusa bahiana, assembly GCA_025379985.1. Taxonomy (NCBI): domain Eukaryota; kingdom Metazoa; phylum Chordata; class Amphibia; order Anura; family Hylidae; genus Phyllomedusa; species Phyllomedusa bahiana. The sequence continues at coordinate 36,530 of JAODAL010019718.1, read as the reverse complement.
TTTTTTTTTTCTTTCTGTTCACTATTTTTTATTTTTGTTCTAAAGCTGGGAGTACTTTTATCATTAGACTATGTGCAAAAGCTGCTTATGCTTTCAAGATTTTGGTTGGATGATCAAGAGCCTGGGATTTATCTGTTTGACTTTCTTGGATTGTGATGTGATGTCTTCTGAGACTACATTCCTTTTGGGTTAGTAACAGTATGGAATCATTCCTAATTTTTGCTTACAACCTATTAGGCTCGATTGAGAAAGTTGTGTATTTTAATTTCCTCCTTGTCTTTCATGGTAAAATGAAACAGAGTGGGAATTAAATTTAAAGATGCTGTGAACAAATGCTGTGTAGGTCCGAAACGAGTAAGTGTCTGAATTGTGTCACTGTTCTTTATTGCATTTTTTTGAATAAATTATACTTTTATTTTTACAAAAAGGTATTTTGTGCTGATAACATTTCATCCTTTTGAATTATATTATCATTGTAAATTGACAACCTTTTAGGCAAATCTTACTCATGTACAGTATTGCATAGACTGAAAATTTGCTGAATGAATTAGTCATTTACTATAGGATTGGTAAGCACCAACGAGTCATTTTGGCTTATCTGTTTATATTGTATTACATTTAAAGAAGTTGTCTGAGATTAGCTTTTGCTCCAAAACCTGCATCATTCTTGTCCATAGACTATCTCTAGCATTAAAAGTGGTTGTTTCACCTTGTAACCTGCATCTGAGGCTAGCTTCTAAATCACTATGAGCTGCACTCAGAGAGTGAGGAGATGGCGCCACTTGTGCAGTTCTCCTCATTCATTTTTAGTTCTGATAGTTCTGATAATAGCCAGCAGGCTTGCTCAAATATGTTTGAAACACCCATAGAAATTAATGGCATATAGTTAAATGCAAATGTGCAGCTTTAAATAGAAAAAGTACAGAACAAAGTTTTTTTTTATAAAACCTGCATTATTCGGAATTCCTGAGGTGTCCACATTAGTCCATAGTGTTATTTTCTATGATTGCTGTTTCCTTTCAGCTGGGCATCATGTTCAACAGGTTTGCGACTTTCCTCTGCTGCATATATATTACATTTACGGCTCTCTCTAAGCCGGGAGAGCCGGAAATGCCCGATATACAGTGGCGGCAGGATGCTGAACTGTTGAACATGATGCCCAGTTGAAGGGAAACAGCGATCATAGAAAATAGAAGTATGGACTAGTGAGGACACTTTAGGAATTCTGAATAATGCAGGTTTTTTGAAACAAAAACTTTACTTTTGCATTTTTTATATATAAAGCTGCACATCTGTATTTAGCTATATGCCAAAGATTAGATATCGTTATAAAAATAAATGAAGATGAATAATATTTAAAACCTATAATTCAATGTATATTTATACTAAGACTGTAGTGAGCAGGGGATATGAAAGTGTCCCTATAATTACACTCTCCTAAATTCCTGTGTAAAAACAATAAGAATAAGGGTATATAATAAATAAAGGGCAACTGTGCATTGTCTAAGGCCGGTTCCTGGTTACAATATGTTAAAAGGTAAAAGCTACAGAAATTATATTTTATATTCATCATATATTATACACAGGCACACATGAGTGCATGGACATAGGTATAAATAAAGTTGCTGGCATTACTATTGTGAAGGTTGGTGAAGAGCTGGTTAAAGCTGGTTTAGAGCCGATGACCTCAGAAGAAGAGGATGAACCTAATATATTTAGCTGTATTCCACATATGGTTTGTAGTGATGCCTGAGCCAACTGAGAGTCACACCACACAGGGTAGAAGTGTATATAAGGAAGGGGTGTGGGGAAGCCAGGGGGTGGAACCCAAGGTCGGAGCCAACAGAACTGGAAAGAGTCATGTGGGGAGAAGGCCATGTTCTGGCATGAGGAGAAGGCATTGAGGCCTAACTCTGGTCTCAGATGAAGGAAGGGACCCACTCAACCCCTATGGGATACACAGACCTTCATATGGCGTAACATTGATACATATTTGGTATTGTTTCTATGCTTGTAACTTGTAACGATGTTATGTTATAAACCTTTGAAGATTGTAAAATAAAAATAAAATTTTTTTCTTATATAAGAAAGGTGTTTAAAGATTTACTGAATCTAGATCGTTAAGATAAAAGTAATGGGACTAGGTCTGACACCCAGTCACTCAGTGATCATAGATCTGTTATCTTGGTCACTAATCGAAATATATTTTTTCTCTAACCTTACAAATTCTTACATAAATGGCGAGCCTGGCCAGATTTCTGATGTCTTTCCGCTTGCAAGAGGGGGAAAAGAAAGAAAGCCACTAAAGTTGACGTTTTTTCAAGCTTCAAGACAAAGTCAGAATTGGACCTGGGAGGTTGATCTTGGATTCAGATCTGGAGAAGTCAAGCGAGTTTCATTGAGGGATTCAAGTTGAGGGAGAACCGTGAGTAAAATGGATTTATTGAAGTTTATATTGATAGGAGCAGTTATACAGTTTGGAAACCTTTGCCAAGTGATAAACAGTCAGATTTACAGTTCTGCATGGATGACTTATGCTATAATGATTGGTGAATCAATTAATAAGGAGATAGATGCAAAAGCGCATTTTTTCAGGCAAGAAAGACAGAAAATAGTAAACATTTTACATTTGGTAAAAATGTATCATAAAATTGTCATGGATCGATCTCAAGATAAATCTATAAGGCCATAATGTGCAGGAAAGACAGAGCCAGAGGAATACCACAATGCTGTGAGTTTCCTCTGTCATAAAATGTCACAGACTGGAAAATAATAAACATCAATAAATAAACATGGCAAACTAGTGTGAAAACGGCAACATAAAAACCAACACAGAAAATATAGTTCATATTGAACATGAAGGTTTAGATGCTGCCGTATGATCAAAGTGGCTTATTGGTAAATTAAAAAAGCAGGACATATGTGTCAGAATTTGTAAATATATCCCATGCATACAACAATAATCTGCATGTTTGCAGAAATTCAGAATTATTTGAAATTTATGTGGATAGATATAATTTGAGCAATGAGGTGAAAAAAATAGAGTGTTTTCATCATTGGATCCCTTCAAATGTCTCCAGGATTTATTATCCTTAATATTAATTTTTTTTTTGAATACAGCTCAACAGATATTGACAGGATTAAGGGGGTCTTTACTTATGCATTTTTGGAGATTTACCGACATATGAAACTTCTAAATCAATTACAAATTGGAAGAGGAAGAGTGTTACCTTTTCGTTCATGTCCCATATATGAAAGGACCTACAGCAGGTTGTTGATAATTTGAAAACCATCTTTGATGATAAGACAATTTATCAATAAATTTAGTAAGGTCATACCGGCATCCTTCTGTGTGATTGCATCCGAAAAATCATCGTTACTTGAGGTGCTAACATTTTTGAATAGTTTTAGAAAGACCAAACCAAAAATTTTGTTCCCTAAAAAATAGCCTCAGGCTGAAAAGTAAATGGCCGCCAATAAACAGATTAGGTCGACTCAATATAAAAAATTCATCTTTCTAAAAAGAGGAATCTAAATGATAAAATTTAAGTTCAGCGAAGAAGGATTTGCATGTTAGACAAATTCCTTTAAATTCATCCAAAATATAGATTAAATTATCAACAGTTGACATAACATTCATCCTTTCTGAAGGATAAATTTAAGATTCCACCAGGAATCTATAACTGCCCAGTATTCAAAGAACACAAAGTAAAAGAATTGAGGTCAGGTAGGATTAATGAGGAATCAATTTGACTTCATAAGTGGTATTTGGGGGGCAATTGTAAGAAATGTTGATGGTAAATCAAATTTCTCGCGTGAATTTAAAAATTGGATAGGAATATTTAAAATAATTCTGATCGGGATTATTTGGGGTAAAAGAATAAACGGCTTGGAAATGTTAATGGCTTAGCACAGACCTTTTGTGTTAGAATAAATTTAAAAGTTATGTGACAGTATCTTAAAAAGTAGAATGTGAGCAGTAGTCTAAGTGTATCTATATATTTATCTCATCCAATAAAATATATCTTAAAGGGTATGTGTTATAGGTATATATCTTGGTTTATGTTATCTATGAATAGTTATGAGTTATGTATTACATATGTGTTTATTAGCCTGGAGTGTGTATGTATATTTATTGTATGTATGTGTGTGTATAGTGTATACATATATAGATTCTCCATTATGTGCGTTAGATGGCTGATTATGTCATGCCATATATGGATATGGAGAGATAGATAGATAGATAGATAGATAGATAGATAGATAAATAGAAACAAGATAGATTACAATGTTATATTTGAAAGGTTAAATAAAGAATTTGTGGTTTTAAGTTAGAAATTAATAATAGTCTTTATGAAGTAAAATAACATTTTTATCTTTTGATATTCTGCAAGATTTGCTATAAAATTTTGTATCTCTCTTAAAGGAAGAAGTACTCCATTTTTTGCTTTACAGAAAAACATATGTTAAACAGCTAATACGTTCATTTTTTCCCCAAAGAGAGGCTGTTTGAGACATTGCCACCATATTTAAATATTATTCTTATTTAAGTTAAAGTTATTGGTAATTCTATATTGCATGGTATGATATAACATTTATTAATATTTAATGTGTTGATAACCTGTTTAAGTTGAATTAATTAAATAATATGTACTCACAATTGTGGATGAGCATGGAACCATGTCTGAGTCCTGTAGTTATCCATTTTGGATTGTAAGGAAGTAAGATATTGAACATGTCACAGTGTAGCACACTGATTTGGGGTTGAGTGACAAAGAGCAACAAATGTTCACACTTTCTTTCCAAGAAGACAGAAAGGAAAAATGGTTTTTTATTCCTTTTAACCAGGTCGGTATACTTTAGACTAACAAAATTTTTTTTTTTGAGGTCCTCAACGTAATCTTTTTTATATATTAATATAGTATGCGCATTGTTATTCTTAAGTAGAGAGATTTATAAATAGCATATCTTATAGGATTAACAGTTTAATTAATTAGAGTATGACAGGGAGTGATGAATGATTGACAGCTGCAGTGGCTTGACTGATGGGGTGAGTGAATGGGGGCTGTGCCCAAAAGGAGATATTTTAAAATCACTGGAGACTGCTTCAAAAGAGAAGACTTAGACAATTTTATTTTTTTATTTCAATGTTTTTTTCTTTTTACGATAAATATTTAAGGTGCACCTATTATCTAGTTTCCTATTATCTATTACATAATTATCTATTACTTATTATTTGATATTTTTGATTATACTTCATTTTTATTTTTCCTAAGTTGTTTTGTTTTTTTCTTTTTTTAATTTTTCTTTTCCTATTTTGCATTTTTCAGAGGGATGTATAATAAACACTTATTTTGTGGGGGTTACAAGATCATAAAAATGTATTAAAAGGTTTCATAAATTTTTTTGGGTTTTTAAATTGACATGTGGGTATCAAATGATTTAAAGCACTTCACCATGGGTGTATTTATACACCAAATTACAATTGAATTTTGTATACTTATTTACACATTCATGCACATTTATATAATTAAAAAAGAAAACGATTTTAAGGGTTAAAATGGTGTATAAAAGCTCATAAACCCTTTTTTTTTTTTGGGTTTTTTTTTTTCATCATAAGTTTAAATTGTTATTTGTTAATGCACGAATTTATCCTAGGATCCATTGACATAAAATCTGATTATGACTCAGTACTGTTAAAACAGAAGGAGAGAGCAAAAGTGACTTCTGTTTTAGGGAGGAAAATAAATTGCTTGCACCAGCCTATTCCCCAAACTGAACAAGTTATGTCTGGTAGCTGGAGTGAACAAAACAGATTATACTTGTCAAATAAATTCATAGTGAAAGTAGAATATATAATAAATATAATATTTATTTATTTATATACAAAATGTATATCTTTTTTAATTTTTACAGTTTTTTTTTTCCCTTTTTTTTAGTATTTCTCAGACTAAATTAAAGTCAAGCTGAATTTTTGCATTAACCAAAATAAGAAGTCAATGATTATTATAACTAGAGATGGCCTGAATTCTCTCACAAAATTCCGGTTCGTCACTTCGCCGAATTTACTGACAAAATTCGTTTCAGGACCGAATTACTTCGGCACGAATCAACGTTAAAAAACAGCTATTTCCAGGCGGCCCAGAGCACTCAGGGTGCTGTAGATCGTTGTGCCATGCTTAAATAGCAGATGGGAGCTTGGTTTTGGTCTTTCATACATGATGTGTTTTAGTATGACACGCACATGACTGCCCGCCGCTCTTTAGGAATCGCTTCACTATAGAATTCCCTGGGCACTTAAGAGGGCAAAACTGACCAAAAAAAACTCAAAGCGGGATGTAGCCTGATAAGTCATGCTAGCGAAAGCTGGAAAAAAACAAGCTGAGAGCTCAGTTTTGGCAACATTAGTGATAGAGTGTGGAGGTGACGGCGGCAGCCACTGCGCATGAGGTCAGCGAGGTGGCACCAATGACATTCGAGGCGGCCCAAAACAGTATTAGGCCACAGAGTGGCACAATCACACAGTGTGGAGGTCAATGGGCAGCTGCAGCATGAGGTCAGGCAGTGGCACAATGACATTATGGAGGCGGCAACAAAACAGTAATAGGCACAGAGTGGCACAATGATACCGTTGTGGAGGTCACGGCAGCAGCAGTATGAGGTCAGACAGTGGCACAATGGACATTATGGAGGCGGCAAGACAGTATTAGGCCAAGAGTGCACAACACTCAGTGTGGAGGGTCACCGGGCGTGCAGCGTATGAGGTCAGACCTTGGCACAATGACCATTATGGAGGGCGGCAACAAGAAAGTATTAGGCCACAGAGTGGCACTTCACCAGTGTGGAGGTCACGGCTGGCAGCCCGCATGAGTGTCAAGACAGTGGCACAATGACACAGTGTGGAGGGCCACGAGCGGAGTCACACAGCAGCATGAGGTCAGAGGAGCAAAAAAAAAAAGACAACTGGCACAATGTCATTCTGCAGGTGGCAAAATAGTATTAGGCCACAGAGCGGCACAATGACAGAGAGCGGAGGTCACGGCGGCAGCAGCATGAGGTCAGGCAGTGGCACAATGACATTATGGGAGGCAGGCAAGGACAGTATTAGGCCACACAGTGGCACAATCACACAGTGTGGTGTCACGGCGCAGCAGTATGAGGTCAGGCAGATGGGCCAAAATGACATTATGGAGGCGCAAAACAGTATTAGGCCACAGAGTGGCACAATGATTTCCTGGTTGTGGAGGTCAAGGCGCAGCAGTAGTATGAGGTCAGACAGTGGCACAATGACACAGTGTGGAGGGCACGACAGGAGTCACAGCAGCAGCATGAGGTCAGAGAGTGGCACACTGACATTCTGCAGGTGGCAAAATAGTATGAGGCCACAGAGCGGCACAATGACTGAGAGCGGAGGTCACGGCGGCGGCAGCGGGGGGTCAGGCGAGTGCACAATGACAGAGAGTGAGGTGATGACAGGAGCAACAGCATGAGGTCAGAGAGTGGACAATGACTTTCTGGAGGTGGCAAACAGTTACCAGGCCGCAGAGTGGCACAATGGGACACAGTTTGGATGTCACGGCAACTAGCAACAGCTAGCAGGCAGCATGAGACATAGAGGGCACAATGAAGGTGTGGAGGTGGGTGGCAATACCAGTCCCTGGTAAAGACAGGTGGTAGGCCAGTGGAGAAAACTATCAGCAGATGTGTGGCATCAGGCGGGTGGCGGCATCAGATTTAGTGGCTGGAGGCAGGTAGTTTGAACCCAGACTGACGCCTAAGGCAGTGGTGTGTGGAATTCCTGGCCAGATCACGCCTGATTCATCTTGACAAAGGTCAGTCGTTCAACATTTCCCGTGGACAAGCGGGGTTCATCCTTGGGTGTAACGGATGGCCCCGCCGCACTTGAAACACCCGACTCTGATGCCACCACTACTGGCCGGGAGGAACAGCTTCTCCACTGGCATAACTCCGGCAAGTTGCGGTCCACCATCCAGTATTGGCTCTGACCCAGTAAGTCCAGCGGTCTTCTAACTGGTGTGTGCAGGAGTGCTGTCCAAGTAGGCCACAAACCTGTTGGTTCAGGAATGCATCTATGTCCTGCTGCTGCTGCTGCTGCTGGTTGACTGCCCTCCTCATAGGAGGGTGAGGAAGCTGCTCATTTAGTGACTCCAGACTTAGGTTACTGCTGATGGAGCTGGTACTGCTCCTACCCCCCACCTTCCCCCAGCAGCCGCGGCAGTAGTACTAGTGAGCGCTGAGGAACCCACGGTCGACCTGTCAAGGAGGACGATGCCGCACATAGGCAGCGGCAACTGATTACGGAGGATTTCCTATAGTATTTGTGTTTGTCTTCCCTCTCAAATAGCTGGGAAAAAAGGCTCCCATTTTGGACCGGTAGCGAGGGTCCGAAGTAGGGTGGAGAGCCAGAAGTCATTCCTCTGCCGGATGCTGACTATTCGGCGGTCACTAGCCCAGGCAAAATAAGCATGCTGCGGGACATCCTGCACAAGTGACTCGAGGGGCTCCCTGCCTCCATTTCCCACTGTTACTGCCACGGTTGGAGCCAGTGCTTGGGAGTCATTGCCTGTTCTTCCTCATCTCATTACACCTCCTTCAAGCTGTCCTGCCTCACTCTTCTTGTCACCTGGGTAGTAAATTCCACTCATTTCCACCAGACAATTGCTTCTGCCTCAATGTCCTCCTCCTCCCTCCTCCTCCTCATTTCAGTCCCCACCGGACTCATGTGGCACGAGATGAAGTCGCCACATTCCAGTCCCCCTGCCCAGGACAGATTTTTCAGCATCTGTTCCAGGCATGAGCAGTGGAATGACGTTATTCATCCGTTAGTCCTGGCGGACTGACAAATAAGTGGCCTCCTCGAATGGCCTCAACAAACGGCAGGTGTCACGCATGACGCTGCCAAGGCTGACATCAAAGTTTAACAGGGGGTTCTTCTGTCTGCCTGGATCATCAAAAATCTGTTAATGGTCTTTCTCTGTCATACAGTACGGTCCAAACATGTGCAGGCTGGGAATTCCAGCGGGTGGAAACATTGCAATATTCAGAGCGTGTATTGGTATAGAGAGAGGACGGCCGTTCTGCGCTGCAAATCGAGGGAGGGTGTTTCCCTGGCTTGTTCGAATGGATAAAGTGCATGACAGTTTCCCTGGCCAATTTCAGAATGTTCTGAAGATCGGTGGAAGACTTCAGGAACCTTTTTTACCAACCAGATTGAAAACCGGTGCGCCCATGCAGGGCGCATGGACCATCCCTCCTCGGTGCAGCGCGGACACCATGTTCCTCCCATTTGGTCCGTCACATGGTTCCGATTTGCAGTCTGCGCGCGGAGAAAGCCACACATCGATTTCTTGACTGCATGACGCGGGCAGTTCCTCCCATGTGTGACTTCGTTCGCCGAGGCAAGCTAGGTGTCAGAACTGCGTGACACCGCCTGTGCCCTAAATGTGTATGATGGAGCAGTACTTGTGGAGGCTGAGATGGTGGTGGTGGTGGAGGAGGAGGAGGCCGACATTTGGCGCAGGAGCAGCAGTGTGACAAACGTGGAGGAGGGAAAGCGGGTCTTCCCTGTCCAAGTTGTTGGTGTGCCTGGGCAGGAAGCACATTCACCCAGTCGGGCGTAAAGGACCATGTACTGGCCTGACCGTAGTTACAGCTCCAGGACGTCCGTCGCTGCCGTGTACCTTTGGAACAAACGATAAGCTCAAGGACTGACCCACTTTCTGTTTCTACATATTTATGAAAAGTGCTTGGTTACTGCCCTTTTTGGAAAGCAATTACGGCTTGGAATCTCCATCTCGGCTCGGCACAAGCCATTATTACTCTGAAATGGTGCAGAGTCCACCATTTGAAAAAGGGGGTACTGACATACCAACAAACTTGGACAGGAGCACGGTCAGTGCTGCACCTTAGATGGTTGGGTCGCATACTGTTGTCTCTTTACAATCGCCTCTCTGAACGACTGCTGGCGCCTGAGTAGCGAGGAGCCAGAGATCTGGACACGGGAGAGGATGTCAAAGAGAAAAACAGCAGCCTTCTGCAGAGGTGGTGGAGCCTTGACGGCTGGAAATGGCATGCGTGCCATGGGCCGCTGCTGTGCTGCAGCGGCAGGATGGACCACACATCCTGAAGCTCACGTTTTTCTCCCAGGTCACCGGATGTGACTGCTGCATGTGTTGACGCAGGGGCCGTTGTGCCAAACGTTAGCTCCCTGGCCACGCATCTCACTTTCTGCCCACAGATTCTACATTATACCCATATTCGGCTCTCCGGGCCCCCCGTGTCTTAGCAAAGGAACTGCCACACCGCCGAGTATCTGATTTTTACCGCCAACGCTCACGCACTGAGTGACTACTGCCGCCGCTGCTCGAGAGAGGCCCCTGTGCCGCTACTGTCTTGGACCTGAGAAGCGTGTTTTCTACCCCAGTAGGGACCGCTTGGCTCCCCGACCTCACACTGCAGCTTCACCCTGCTGACTCACGGCCACACAACCCACTTGCTGGCTGCGCCCGTGCTGACGCGCAAGCTGACGCCCATTTCTCCAGACGATGATGAAGCCCATTCCTCACCAGGCTCCCAATTGCGGGCGGCTACATCATAATCTATTTGTTTTTCATCGTCACTACTGTCCTCATCACGGTCTTGTAAGCCGAGGCTGACCTTCTCACCAATTGACCTCCCATGCCACTCTTCCTCATCTATACTTTAGCCGCCTACTGCAAGAAGCTGCGGGTATTGGCACCATTTCTTCGCTGCCACGAAGCTGCTGACTGCCCTGTCCTCAAATTGGTCATTCCTCGCTAGTTATAGTGGCAGCTGAGCCCAGTCCACATAGTAGATCCCTGCTGAGGGAAACTGGTATTGGGACAGAGGGCGGGCTGAGGCAGGTGTGGGCCGCTGACCCCGCTCACGGGGCCATGCCAACCTAAGTGTGTGTCTGAGGTTGCACGACTCTTGGTCTGGGGTTGTCAGATGTCATCTGGGGAGAAGAGGATGACCTAGTCAACCAATCAAGAAAAAACCTTGGGTTGCTGAACAACACACGGCACCGCTTAGAGTGTACAGCTGGCAGTTGTTGGCCTCACCGAGTGACCCCTGCTGCTGGTGAGAGTCCCCAATTGCGTGCTGCGACCTGGGCCCGTTTTAGAAATGTTTGTGCCATGCACTCGCAGTTGCAGGAGCCTGCCACCTCTCTGTCTGACATTACTGTTTGTTCTAAAATGTACTGACCACTGTTTGGATGAAGCTATCTGTATATGATAAATATACTCCCTGTTTTTGACTCATGAACCAGTAACAAGCTTGGGTAAACCCTTGGATATAAATTGCGGGCTCCACCAAACTGGCCAGGAAAAATTTACTTGTATGTGTCGTTTACAAGCACTGTGTGTTTTACTAAATGTAAAAGCACAAACAGGCTTAATTAACCTTCGCTTGTGAATTATGCTACAAGAAAATGTATTATTTCGGGTGTTGAAAAGACGGTTTATTTTTGTCAGCACAGCAGGCAAAACAACGCTTAATTAACACTGGATGTAATTTGCGCAATTAGAATTGAGCCGCACAAACTCAGTAGGTGTTACAATTGCGTGTTTCTACGCCACACACAACAAGAGATACAGTTGTAATTAAGCCTTTGCTTGTGAATTAGGCTAACAAAAAAAAAAATATATATATTTGGCCCGTCGTTGAAAAAGACGGTTTATTTTTTGTCAGCACAGCAGCAAAAACAAGGCTTAATTAAGCCCTGGATGTAAATTGCGCAATAGAATTGAGACACCACAAACTAGTAGCTTTGTAGCGTGTTACATTTGCGTGTTTTCTCGCCACACAACAGAGATACCAGTTTGTAATTAGCCTTGTGCTTGTGGAATAAGGCTACCAAAAAAAAAATATATATATTTGGCGTTGAAAAGACAGGTTTATTTTTGTCAGCCTCACCAGCAAAACAACGCTTAATTAACCCTGGATTGTAAATTGCGCCAAAGAAATTGGTCAGCTACAAACTATAGTAGCGTGTTACAATTGCGTGTTTTCACGGCCACACAACAAGAGATACAGTTGTAATTAGCCTTTGCTTATAGTGAATTAGGCTAACAAAAAAAAATATATATTATTTGGCGGTTGAATAAAGACGGTTTATTTTTGTCAGCACACCAGCAAAACAACTGCCTAATTAACCCCTGGATGTAAATTGCGCCAAAGAATTGAGCGCCGCTAAAACTAGTAGCGGTTACAATTGCGTTGTTTTCTACACACACCAAAGAGATACAGTTGTAATTAGCCTTTTGCTTGTGAATTAGGCTTACCAAACAAAATATTTATATTTGGCGTTGAAAAAGACGTTTATTTGGTCAGCACCACAGCAAAAAACGCTTAATTAACCCCTGGGATGTAAATTGCGCAAAGAATTTGAAGGCCGCACAAACTAGTAGCGTGTGTTACAATTGCGTGTTTTCTCCCCTAAAATGCCGACACAACAAGAGATACAGTTGTTGTATTAGCCTTTTTGCTTGTGAATTAGGCTACCCAAAAAAATATTTTTATTTGGCGTTGAAAAAGGACGTTTATTATTGTCAGCACACCAGCAAAAACAACGCTTAATTAACCCCTGGATGTAAATTGCGCAATAGAATTCAGCAGCCAAAAATGAAGTGTGTATTTGATTGTAAAAACGCTGTTTTCTTTAATGAATACAACAGGGAACTGGCTTAGATCCCACTTGGATATTGAATGTATATGCAGCTGCAGTGGACGCACACTGGATTTCGCATCCAATACCACAAAAATCAGAAATAGAACATTCAGCGACAGTCTCTGGACAAGCTGAGACACCCACAGAAATCGCCTGTATAAAAATCAGTCTTCAGAAAGCGCTAATCCACCCGCAGCAGCACCTTCCTATCAGTACAGTGAGAGGAGGGGGGGGAGGTGTGAAGCTCTCCAGCGGGCGGCGCTCGGGTCTTACTTTAGTGCAGGTGACGTCACAGGTATCCGCCGGTCTCTGATTGGGCTTCATACTGGCACCTGTATTGCAAGGGCTATGCCTTCTTCCTCCCAGAGTGCTTTGCCCCATGTAGCGCCGATGTGCTCGCAGCCATTTTTATCAATCAAAGCACACTCGGTCACCCGAAGTACCCAAAGTTCGACCTTGGTCCGAACCGAAGTTTTCCTGAAATTCTAAACGAATTCCACTTCGTTAGAATCAATTCGCCATCTCTAATTATAACAAATGGGAAGGACAAAACAAAAGGTTGTACACTTACAGACTGATGTGTACATGGTTCATGATGGTTAATTGGAATATGGTATCATTATTATCATTGTGAATGAATACACATATTTTCAATGTGATAGAGATAATATCACAAAGGTTTTACAAATGGTTTATACACAATAACACACTTGTCAACAAAAAGGGTCATTAAAGGTTATTATTTTAAACTTCAGGGGTTCCAAAGGAATAAAGTCACATTCTCATTAAATAAATATTTTTTCAAACAAAAAAGTGTTCATTTTAATAAAATATTAAATATTTGGTCTTATTATTAAAGATTGGGTCACACAATATATAATGAACATAATCATATGGAAATATTAAAGGGTTTGAATAATTTGATATTGGTTTAAGGTTTGACATAATAAAGTATGGTGAATTCTATTAAAGTTTGGAATAAAAATAATAAATAACATTACATATATTACAACATGATTAATGTTATAAGTTAAGGTTCAAATAAAGAAGACAGAAGTGTAATATATTATTCTATTCAATTATGTGAAAACATCTTTTTATGTTCTTTAACAGATGTTTCCTATGTACAAAGAAATAAATTTGTAAATGATATATATGGTGGATTGTGATTAATCACAGATCACGGAAAAACTTATCAATATTTTTAGGGAAGAGATCTTCAATACAAGATATTAAAGTAATAAACAGTTTTATATAACATAAAAGTTACAAGTTCCAAGAAGAAGAAAAGGTACCTGAAAATCAAGTATTAAATGAACTGTGCTTTATCAATGATATTTCAAAAATGAACTGTGTTTATCAATGGATCTTTATCATCGCATCTTCAGAGAAAGATTTGATTGGTGGGTGCAGTGGGATTGACATGGACTGGTTTGCAACCCTCCCATATCCTATTATTATTATTCTATGCATAAAGAGACTGTGATGTGATTTTATTACAGTGAGAGCAAGCAACTGCGCAGCCTGGATGCCCACCATGATGCCACAGCTGTTTGAAAGGTGGACGGAGTGTTATTTTTCCCTTCACTGAGACAAGCCTGGGAAAGTTCAATTAAAGTTGTTTCCATTATCAGAGATGGCCTAGTGGGATATGCAAATAAATCCCATGTATGGATTCTGAGTGTTTATCTTTTATTAGATGGGATTTCATGGATGTTATGGACTGCTTCTAAGGAAAATGAAGAAGTTTTATTTTTATAGAGACTGTGTTCATGTTTATGTTGCTACAAGTCAAAAGAAGATGTCGTTCGAAAGGATTAGGGTCAGAAAAACTTGATCTACATTATCATGGTCTACCATAAACATTCATTATTAAATTCTAAATTGTGATATTGGCATATTGACTTTTTAAGTGATATGTTGAGGATCTCACTTGATATCCTCAACCCTCAAGAGGGGGAAATGTTAAAAGGTAAAAAAAGCTACAGAAATTATATCTTTATATTCATATATATTTATACGACAGGCACACACGAGCGCCATGGACTAGGTTAAATAAAAGTTGGCTGGCATTGCTATGTGAAGGTTGGTGTGAAGAGCTGGTTTTAAAGCTGGTTTAGAGCCGATGACCTCAGAAGAAGAGGATGAAACCTAATAATTTAGCTGTATTCCACATATGGTTTGTAGTGATGCCTGAGCCAAATGAGGAGTCACACACATTGGCGAGTGGTATTATAAGGAAGGGGTGTGGGGAGACAGGGGTGTGAACCCTAGGGGCGGAGCCAACAGACTTGGAAAGAGTCTTGTGGGGAGGGAAGGGGGGGAGGCCATGTTCTGGCCAGGAGAGAAGGCATTGAGGCCTAACATTGGTCTCAGATGAAGGAAGGGACCACTCACCCTATGCATACACAGACATTCATAATGGGTAACATAGATCACATATTGGTATTGTATTCTATGCTTTGTAACTGTAACGTGTTATGTTTATAATCCTTTGAAGATTGTAAAATAAATATACTTTTCTTATATAAGAAAGGAGTATAAGTTTTACTGAAATCTAGATTCGTTAAGATAAAAAGTAAGGACCTAAGGTCTGCACCCAGTCACTCACGGTGATCATAGATCTGTTATCTTGTCACTAATGAAATATATTTTTTCTCTAACCGTATATTTCTTACACAATATAGGAAAATATCTTTAAAACCTAGTCCCATTCATGTGGGAGAGGCTTACCCTTCATGATAGTTCAAACCCATGAACAAAGACAATACTATTTCTGGAATAAAGCAACTATTTCATGATTGTATGTCATGAGCAATTAAAAGACTTTGAGAACACAACAGAGTAAAAAAAAGAACCAAACTAGTAAATCTTTACTTAAACTCACCTAAACTCAAATGATCTTGCTAAAATTAAGTTTTAAATGTATAAGTTGGAGGCTGGAGAGAGAAGTGGCACAATAACGGTTTACACATATAAATGCAAGGTTATACAAATGGGAAAAGGAAAAAAAAAAAAAAAAAAAAAATATCCATTCCATGATTACTTGTTAAATGGAAAAACTCTAAAAGTGACATAGAGAAAGACTTGGAATACCTAGTGGTCAGTAATCGTAATGGTATCAGCCAGTGTCAGGCAGCAAGGTAAGAAGGTTAATTGGATGTATTAAAAGGGGCATAGATGCACATGATGAGAAAATCATTCTCCCATTATCTTGGTCAGACACACATGATGGTATTGTGTACAGTTTGGGCAACAGTTCACATTGAAAGCGACATGGTAGAGCTTGAACAGGTTCAAAGGTGGGCAATAGTTGTTGAGCGATTGAGCGTTGGCTATCGAGATCGAGCGATAGTAGATAGTCGGACGCTATCGATAAGGTTTTTCGAAGTCGAGGCATTGATTATGAGCGATTACCATTAAAGTTATGGGAGAGCAACAAAAACACCTTCAGTATTACACCCAAAACAAGGCTGGAAAAAAAGCTGAAATTTAACATCCACAACAGTCACATGGAATACGTGCACATTTAGGCAACACACTTAGGTTATAAAAGTTCACAGACAAGAAAAGTCACAGACCATTCACTATCCCTGTCTTGTACACAGCCTGACCTATAAACCTGCATCACCCACAAATTGGTAAATCGTGACAGAGGCAAGGTATGATTTTGAACCATCATGTTACTTGAACTGGACATTGATATCCCTGTCCTGGGGAACGCAGCATGAGCCCAAACCTTGCATGACCCCAGATTTAAAAAGTGCCGAAAAAGGTGTCTTGTCAACCACATTTTAGTTTCACTGGACATTGGGGACTATACCTGTCCTGGACCGCGTATGACCATTAAACCTGTCTGACCCCAGATTAAAAAGTGCCGGGAAAAGGAGTCTGTATCTGTTATGTTTTATATAATACACGGTATTTTTGCACCTTCAATTCACCTGTTGGTGCTATAGAATTGCTGTTTTAAGATTTACGTGGAAGCTGCCGGTCAAATGAACAAAGCTGGGTGCGCAAAAGTCAAACAATCACGTATCTGTTTGTTTTTCGTTTATTAATACACGGTATTTTTTGCACCTTTTCAATTCACCTGTAGTGATCTATTAGAATTAGCTGTTTTTAAGATTTACGTGGAAGCTGCGTCAATGACACAAAGCTGGGTGCGCAAAGTCAAAACACACGTATCTGTTATGTTTTCGTATAATACACGGTTATTTTTTGCACCTTTCAATTCACTGTGGTGTAGACTATAGAATTGCTGTTTTAAGATTTACGTGTATGCCTGCAGTCAATGAACAAAGACTGGGTGCGCAAAAGTAAAAAAAAACATTGTATCTGTTATGTTTTCGTAAAATACCCGGTAATTTTTTGCACCTTTCAATTCACCTTGTGGTGGACTATAGAATTGCTGTTTTAAGATTTACGTGGATGCTGCGTCAATGAACAATGCTGGGTGTGCAAGTCTCAAAAAACACGTAAAGTTATTGTTTTGGTTAATAAACGGTATTTTTTGCACCTTTTCAATTCACTGTGGTGATATAGAATTGCTGTTTTAAGATTTTCGTGGATGCTGCGTCAATGAAAACAATGCTGGGTGCGCAAAAGTCAAAAAACACTAACTGTGATGTTTTCCGTACGATACACGGTATTTTTGGCAACAAAAACAACCCTTGTGCTGACTACAAGATTGCTGTATTGTAATTTAACTGCAAGGTGGATATATTAACAGTCCACAGGTGTAATGGGTTAAAATTGAAATTGAATACCTAATCTGAAATGTATACTGATAATTAAAAAGTGGAGTTTTGCAGCTAACAAAGAGACCTGCAGTTACTAGAAATGATGTGTAATCCAATTTAAAATAAGTTCAGCTGCCCAATATCAGAAATATTTAAATATAAAAATGTTAATAATAAATATATTCCACTACAAATAGTCTACACTAAAGTCTTGGGTGAACTTATCCAGTGTTCTTTATAGATAGAGGCTTGTCTGTGTTCGCCCGCGCCCCCCCCCCCCTCCGCTCCCACCGTCGTGAATTTACAGCGGTAGATGCTGCTTTAAATTTCTCTGCTAACTAATTAAAATCTTCAAATCTCTTAATCTAACTAAATGGAAGGATCACAGCTAAATAGTAGATGTTTCTCTGTGCAGGGAAATTAGACTCAATTTCGCTGAGCTGTTTGGCCCACAGCAAGAGCGAGGTCTATCCCTAAGAGACGCTGAGGGGACACTGAGGCTCTGAAACAGGAAACGCTTGTATCTATGTTATAAAGGAGTGAGGGGTCATGTTGATTTTTCAGCCATCGCAACCATACACATACCATTCATGAAAGTCGCACCACACATTCACCTGCTCTATTCTGTAATCTGATTTGCTGGCCGCCAAAATTACAGGAAGCGCGGGAAAAAAGGCGCGATCTTAATAGATGGATGCTTCAGATTTTAACCTTAATATCGCATGATCTGGAAATTTTCGATCACCAATAAAAAAACCTTGCCGATTTTCACTTGTGTCGATATAAAAATCGCTTCAACACTAGTGGGCAACAAAAGAATAATAAAGGACTGGAGTTATTTAAGTTTAGAGAAAAGTTGGCTTCAGGGGGACATAATAAATATGTGTAAATACATCAAAGGCATAGAGATCTCTCCCAAGATTTATTTATATACAGGGCTGTAGCCAGAACAAGGGGGCATCCTCTTCATCTTGAGGAAAGACAGTTCCTATATAAACATAGAAAGAGATTCATTAACTTCTTACCACCGGAGCCAGTTTTGGTCTTCCTGACAGAGCCCGTTTTTAAAATCTGACAAATGTCACTTTATGTGAGAATAACTTTTTTACACTTTTACCTATCCATGTGTTTTCTTGTGACATATTGTGCTTTAAGTTAGTAAGACATTTTGGTCCATACAATCCTTGTTTATTTGAGAAAAGTATCAAAATATTGTGAAAATTTAGAACAATTTGCCATTTTCAAAGTCCAAAAATGTCTGTGTGTAAGACAGATAGCTATTCCACAACACGCCCCCTTTTTCTGTGATTGGCTGACTGATATGTCATTCAGCCTGTTTGGACATGCCCCCGGATGGGTAACCACCAATGTGCTAGTGATTGGCTGCATACAATCTGTGCATAATCCCCTTGTGTCTGTGTAAATCAAACATGAAACTTAACTGCCTAACGGCTGGCGATATACTACCTAACCCCAGATCTTAGGTGTAAGATCTGGGCATTCTACGGTCGTTCTTAGCGGATAGATGATAGAGAAAGATGGCGTTGTATGGCGGCGGTAAAGCAGGGAGGTGTTC
>JAODAL010019718.1:0-12500 GCA_025379985.1 Phyllomedusa bahiana | reverse complement strand
CCCCCCCCCCCCCCCCCCCCCCCCCCCCCCCCCCCCCCCCCCCCACCCCCCCCCCCCCCCCCCCCCCCCCCCCCCCCCCCCCCCCCCCCCCCCCCCCCCCCCCCCCCCCCCCCCCCCCCCCCACACACACCCCCGCCCCCCCCCCCCCACCCCCCCACCCCCCCCCCCCCCCCCCCCCCCACCCCCCCCCCCCCCCCCCACCCCCCCCCACGCCCCCCGCCCCCCCCCCCCCCCCCCCACACCCACGCCCCCCCCACCCCCCCCCCCCCCCCCACATGTGCTACATCAATTCGGGCTGTGGTTTGTATAAACTGATTAACCAATTACAGGTGATCTGGAGTACAGTAATACAGTGGCTCTGGTTACAAGGAGCTTGTGTAGCCAGAAGCATGAGAAGTCTGCAGCCATGAGAACACTGCAAGAGGGCTGCAGAGCTGACGTCCTGTCCCTACCCCTGCCCCACACAGAATGATGATGTACAATCTCTTTCAGTGAGTGGAGACTCGCCTCCTGGGAGGAGAGACTCGACCCTGGATTTGAAACTGAAATGGATAGAGACAGCTCAAGTGTGTGAAAGCTTCAAACGATAAAACCCCTTTAATGTGCAAAAACTTATTAAACACCCCTAAGAAGACCCCATATTGGAAACTACACCCCTTAAGGAATATATCCAGGGGTGTAGTGAGTGTATCGACCCCACAGGCAAATTGTTTTAGCGTTAGGCTCTGAAAATGGAAAAAATTATTTTTTCCAACAATCTGCAATTTTAGCTGAAAATGTTTAATTTTTACCAGAAATCCTGGAAAAAAAGCATCCCGAATTGTGTTGCACAATTTTTTCCAAGTTCGACAATTCCCTATATGTGGGTGAAAATGTGTTTTGGGCCCACATGGAAGGGGTTATACAATAGGAGGGAGCGCTATTTGGCCTTTGGTGCCATGTTACTCTTGCAAAGCCCCCAAAGTACCAGAACAGATGAACCTTACCTTTAACATCACTCCTTTTTTTGATTTCAGCACCCCTCATGGATCTAATCTAGGGGTGTACTGTGCATTTGGCGCACAGGAGTTCCATAGTTTTTTTTAGCATTGGGCCATGAAAATGGGGTGGGGGTAAAAACGCAGTTCCGCCATGGTTTTTTGGGCCTCATTTATACAGTGCTTGCCGTACGGGATAAATGACAGGATAACTTTACTGTGTGGGTCGGTACAATTGCAATGACATAAATTTTATATAGTTTTATTGTTTTACTTACTTTTACACATAGACGGTGTTTATAAAAAAATGTTGAGTGGTGTTTTTAAGTCATCAGGAGTCTGACAGCCAATAACTATTTTATTTTTCCTGATACGGAGCTGATTATGTGTTTTTTTTTCTTTTAGGATATATTTTTTGCGGGATGAGTTGATGTTTTCATTGATACCATTATGATGTTCATATGACGCTATGATTGCTTTTTATTAAGGTTTTCGTGAGGCATTTTGAACAAAATGAAGCAATCCTGGTAGAGTTTTTTTTATTTTTTACAGCAATCAACATGCAGTATAAATGATATTCTATCTTTACTCAGCAGGTCGATATAATTACAGCGATACCCAATTTGTATTGTTTTATGTTTTCCTGCTTTTACACAATAAAAACACATTTTTTTAAAAAGAAAAACACGTTTTTGCATCGCCATAGTCTGAGAGCTATAACTTTTTTATTTTTCTATGTATGGAGCCTTATAGTGGCTTGTTTTTTGCGGGATGATTTGACATTTTTATTGGTATCATTTTTGGTTAGACAAGGCTTTTTGATCAATTTAAAATCTGTTTTTTAGAAGGCAGGGTGAAGAAAATACCGCAATCCTAGTAGTGTTTTTTATTTTTAACAGCGTTCATTGTGCAGTATACGTGACAAGTTAGTTTTACTCCCTGGGTGGAGATGTTATGCCTATACCCAGTTTATATAGTTTTTTTATGTGGAAGCACTTTTTTTAAAGTGTTTTTATTGTGTAAAACCATATTTATGCATCAGTATCTTCTGATAGCCATAACTTTTTATTTTTTCCATATACAGAGTTGTGTAAGGTTTATTTTTTGCTAGAAGAACTGATGTTTTACTTAGTGCAATTTTGGTGTCTTTATGTGTTTTTGATCGCTTTTTATTCCATTTTATGTGCTGCAGAATGAAAAAATATCTCAATGTTTTTTTTTTATTACGGCATTCACCATGCGGGTTAACCCCTTAAGGACCCAGCCTGTTTTGACCTTCCTGACACAGCCCTATTTTTGAAATCTGACATGTGTCAATTTATGTGAGAATAACTTTTTGACACTTTTACCTAACTCATTTATTCAGAGAGATTGTTTTCTCGTGACACATTGTGCTTAAGTTTAGTAAGCAAATTTTTATCCATTACAATCCTTGTTTGTTTGTGAAAACTATCACAATTTCATGAAAATTTTGAAAAATAAGCGATTTTGAAAGTTGCAAAATTTCTGCGAGCAGACATATATTATTCACCACAAAATAGTTTATAACTAGCATCTACCATATGTTCCACTATAGTTGGCATCATTTTTAAAATGTCTTTTTTTTTATTTAACGACATTAGAGGGTCTTAGAAATTTAGTATGTAATGTTCTCAACATTTTCAATAAAATTGCAAATACATTTTTTTAGCGGACCACCTCCATTTCTTGACCGTGGCTTTGAGGGGCCTGCAGTAAGAAACCCCCATAAGTAGACGCCATCTGAGAACTATAGACCCTTAAACGTATTTACAACACTAATTTGGAAGTTTGATAAACCCTTCAGATATTTCACATAAATTAAAGCAAATTGGTAGGTGAAATTTCAAAATTTCACATTATTTTTTGCAGATTTCATATTTAGTCATTATTCCTACTGGAATAGAACGGTAAATGTGACTAGTACATGCACTTAATATCAATTCCCCCAGGTCTGCCTTTTTAGAGATATCCAATATGTTGCCCAAGAGCATTATTTGGCTTACCCCATAAGCCCCAGAATAGGAGGAGCACCTACTATACTCGGGGTCTCATTTTCAATAACGTATTTAACTTTAGGCGCCGATTTCAGTTTTTGGGACATCCCTAAGGTGCTAAAACGTAATAAACACCCCACTAAATAGACCGCATAATTGGAAACTACACCCCATAATGAATATATCCAGGTGGTGCATTGATATATAGACCCCACAGTGATTCACAAATTTTTTTTAGCATAAGTCAGGGTGAAAATTAAAAAAAAATTTTTTTATTTCAATAATCTGCAATTTTAGCTTAAAATGTTCTATTTGCAAATGAATCCCTGGAAAACAGAACCCCAAAACTTTGTTTAATCATTTCTTTCCAAGGATTCGCTCAATACCCTACCATGTTGGTGAATAACTGCTGTATTTGGGCGCATGGCAAGGGGAGGCTATAAGGGAGGAGCCGCTATTAGGCTTTTGGAAACGCAGATATTTGGTGGGGGCCATGTCGCATTTTCAAAGCCCCCAAGTAGCAGAACAGCGAAAACCTCCAGAAGACGCCCCCATTTTGGAGTGTCAACACCCATCAGGGAATCTCAGCTAGGGGTTTAACTGTGCCATTTTGGATGGCACATGGTGTTACCATAGTTTTTTTTTAATTAGATAGGGCAATGAAAATAGGGGGGAAAAAGTCAGTTCGGGTCATTATTTTATTGTGAGTTTCCAATTAACAGCTTCGCCGTCAGTGTAAATTATGTATAACTAAACCAATGGGGGTCGGTAAACAATTACAATGATATAGATTTTATATAGTTTTTTTCTAGTTTTAGATTACTTTTACACACACAGTAAGAAATACTCCTATAAAAAATTGCGTTTTTATGTTGTCCATTCCTGACAGCCATAACTTTTTTATTTTGCTGTGTGCAGCAAGCTTTGTATGTTGCTTGTTTTCTATGCAGGAGGATTGAAGGTTTTTTATTGGTACCATTATGGGTGCAATGATGCTAGGTTTTTTTGAGAGATTTTTGAAACAAAATACAGCAATCTGGTATTGTTTTTTACTTTTTTATTTTTTATAGCGGTCACTGTACGTTATATAATGACATGGTAGCTTTACACAGCAGTCAATACTATTACAACACACCGATACTCAATTTGTTATATATTTTTTATGTTATACTGCTTTTATACCATAAAGAAACACTTTAAATTCAACCAGGAAAATACTTTTTTGCATCGCCATAGTCTGAGAGCCATAACTTTTAAATTTTTCTGTCTTGTGAGCTGTGGTAGGACTGTTTTTTTGCGTGATGAGTTGAACATTTTTATTAGTATCATTTTTGGGGGGAAAAGGCTTTTGATCGCTTTTAAATCCCATTTTTTGGAGACCATGGTGAAGAAAATACTGCAATCATAGTAGTGGTTTTTTATTTTATTTAAACATGGCTCACCTTGCAGTACTCCGTGATAAGTTAGCTTTACTCCTTTGGGTCGCTAAGATTATGGCGCATACCCTATTTATATAGTTTTTTTTATGTTGGAAGCACGATAAAAAAAAAAAGAAAAGTGTTTTTAGTGTGTAAAACAATATTTATGCATCGCATCTCTCTGAGAGCTAGACATTTTTTATTTTTCCGTATACAGAGCTGTATAAAGGACTTTTTTTTGCGGGATGAACTGAACGTTTAATTTGGTACAATTTGGCGTTTCTAAGAGATCTTTTTGATCGCATTTTATTCCATTTTATGTGCTGCGGGATGAACAATAAGCTTAATTCTGGATTGTTTTTGTTTTTTTTTTTTTTTACGTCGTTCACCGTACGGGTTAATTAACATGACAAATTTATAGGCAGGTCGTTACGCACAGCGGCGCTACCAAATATGGGTACTTTATTTATATTATGATCTTATTTTAGGGGCGATGGCGATTGTAAAGGGGAAAAGGGGGCGGTGTACGTATTTTGATTTTATTTTTCTGTGTTGTGTTTTTACTTGTTTTTCAACTTTTTTTTAACTTGTTTTTTTCATCTTTTCACATTTTTATAATTACTTTCCCCATAGGGGATTTGAGCGAATGAGGATATCTTTAGATCTCACAATCAATAGAACAGTGCATAGCTTGTTGCTAATGACTGGTTCCTATGACAACAGTCAGTCACGATGCCGGACATGTGCCCACAGGGACGAGGCCAGCGCTCGTGACGTCCCAGAGGACAACCTGGAAGGACAATTCTCTGCCTTCCGTGCTGTACGTCTCATAGGGC
The DNA here is from genome assembly GCA_025379985.1 of Phyllomedusa bahiana. Lineage (NCBI taxonomy): Eukaryota > Metazoa > Chordata > Amphibia > Anura > Hylidae > Phyllomedusa > Phyllomedusa bahiana. The sequence continues at coordinate 7,254 of JAODAL010019718.1, read as the reverse complement.
AGGAGCTGTGCAGCGGATCGCCCTATCCGTGCGCTGCTGCCAAGCGACAGAGACGCAGGAGGAGCATCTCCTCCTGCACTCCCTTAGTTATTGTCGACCCGATCGTCGCGATAATTAAGGGGTTAACCGCCCCCCCGTCCCTCGGGAGCGATCCGGGGACGGGCCGACTCATGCGGGATTCAGCTGAAAAAAACAGCTGACACCCCGCGCCGATCGCGCGAGACTCAGCTTTATGAGTTCGCGAGATCCTCCAGTACGTAACCATACGTCCATGTGGCGTTAACCCGCACAAACGACCTGGACGTGATTGGATACGTCTAAGGTCTTTAAGTGGGGTTAATTAATGTACAGATTTTATAAGGCCAGGTTCGTTACACATTCGGCGATACCAAATATGTGGCACTTTATTTATTTTTGAGATCTGTTTGGGGGCGGTTGGCATTTGTAAAGGGGAAAAGGGCGATGTATATGTTTTTATGTTATTTTTTGTCTTGGTGTTTTAACACTTTTTTTTGTTTTTCACTTTTCCCCATCTTCAGATCGCTGTTACAAGGGAGACCAGTAGACAGCATTGCTGCTGTATACTAGTCTCCATGGCGACTGTCAATCACCAAGCCTACAATGCATTGCAGGCATGGTGACGTCCCTGGACAGCCCGGATGCTTTAGTAAAGCATCCAGGCTGCCAGATAGGGGACCAGAAGTGGTGCTGGGGGCCACATACTGCGACAATCGGAGCCAAAAGGAGCTCACTCTCCTCTTGCCTAAACCTTCGCTATTACAATCATGATAGATCGTGATAGCTCTGGACGTGGGTGATGCGGCACGATACCAGCGGTAATATACTGCTGGTCCCATGCTGCGACCTCCATGATGTCAATATGCGGGTACGTCAAATGTCAGTAAGGGGTTTATAAAAGAGCAGTCAGAACAGTGGAATCTCCTGCCCAGAAGAAACTTGTCCATGGGTGAATTCACTAACAAAGTTCAAAAAGGGTCTGGATGCATTTCTAGAGTGCAATAATACAACAAGTTATAGTGGCTTGGATTCTAGGGGAGGGTCGTTGTTCCAGAGCTTTGTTCTGGTTGCCGCATTGGAGTCGGGATGGAGTCTTTTACCTAGGGAGTGGACGGTTGGCTTCTGCCTCATGGGTGTTTTTGCTTTCCTATGGATTACCACTATGGGACCATAGGCTGAACTGCATGTACGTCTGTCTTTTTTCGACATTGCAAACTATGTAACTATGTATTAAAATTATTATTATTATTGAGAACTACAATAATATTCATAAATGTTAAGTTGAAGAAGGCATGGGGAAAAAAGGTAAGATGAATAACATAGTAACAGTCCTTATTGACTCTAAATAAGTGCCCCCCCCCCCCCCCCCCCCCCCCCCATTCAGTTCAGAATAACCCTGCATCAACGTCCCTATCTCAGTATCTTCTAGCTCCATAACCTGTAATATAATATTTTTCAAGTAATGCATCTAAACCATTCTCACTACTCTTACAGTAAAGATGATGGTGGTGAAACTTTTTCGATCTAGACATGGATGCCTCCTTGTTGTTGTTAGAGGCCTTGGTGTAAAAAAATTGTGCAAACCCCCAATTCCCTTAACTAACTTATTTGCTCTCCTTTGCACCCACTTTGTGTCCTGTGTCCTTCTTAAAAAACTCTGTGCTCAAATTTATACAATACATTATACATAACTGTATGTGGCCTTAGACAATGATTTACAAAGTGGCGATTTATGCCATTTTATGCCTCTTTGTCATACAACCCATGATTTAACTTGATTTGTTTTTGAATTTGGTGCAAGTAATCATAAAAAACTAGAAACACTAAAACTTACTTTTCACCGGAGTCAAAACTTAAGTTCATAGATACAAGTACAACTGAAAACTATCAATAGAATTTAGGAGCATGTTAGCATAAGTCCTCGTATGAGACTGGAAAAAAATGGTTAAAAAATTCAATACCAATCATAAATTTACCATCAAGCCTAAAAGATACCACTATGTGTCTAAAACTTTATGCACCTTGTCTATAAATGTACTACTACTATTTAAGATATTTATGTATGGTTAACCTGCGCCCGTAAACATATTCTATATATTATAAAAAAACAAAAAACATGTAATTTATGTTCTGCAATGCCTTGTTAACATATAAGTTCGTGATTAAGAAAAATGTTAAAATGTAAAACCCATCTGGGTGCAGATTAGAGTGAAAGCCATCATGTAATTACAATTTCTTATCCCAAAGAAACCAAAAAAAATAAATGACATCAATCAAATAGTTTCAACAACCTTTGCCAGTTTACTAATTCTAATTAGCATCATGTTGTTTTTTTTGGCAATTATTTTTAACTCAGAGACCCATCTTGTTTGGAAAGACCATATAAAATGCCCGTCTCTGTAATTTAAAAACCCAGGAGTATTTTTTAATTATTTTTTATCGTACCTTGTTTAATTCAATTATTCATGAAATATGAGTATAAATGCAAATGTTAATCATATCTCATTTTAGTTTAACATGTACTATGTTTCCATTTAGGTTCTAAGATGAAAGATTAACATTATAGTCAAAAATCTTGATAATATACTAAAAAAGCTCACTGCCAAGATGAAGGTCCCCCAGGGTCGTTACACTTCTAAAATTCTTTTAAGTGCGTTTGAGTGGTAGTTCGAATAGGTCATGAGCATAAGTTTCAAAAAATAAGCACAATATACCTGACTCCACAATCATTGGCAACTAAAAAACATTGTGTCTATTTTATCCTCCTAATCATTGTTACATGAAGTATGTAAAAAAGGAGTTTTGAGTTCAAGAAAGTCAAAAGAACAGATAAAACTTTTTTTCGGGGTCCAGCTTTACATGGTTACTTTTATCATATAAATTTACTACCACAAATTGATTGGTAAACAATCAGTAGAGGCAGAAAGGAATGACCATATTTTATAAGCAAGTGGCAAAAATAGTTTAGAAACCTCAAAAAAGTGGCAGATTGCGTTTGCAATCAAGGCTTGCAAAAATCTGTTTACTTTGCTTTTTAAAAATTATTTCATTTATTGTGTTCAAACAAAGCCAGAAATCACTCGCCTTAGCTGTCAGACTGTCAGACTAATCCCTCATCAGCTTCTATAGGTAGTCAGTGCTAGACTGGAATCGGGTGTGAGGCAGCTGGAGTGTCCTATATCTAGATTTTACTAAAGCATATTGATACAGTGCCACATAAAAGATAGGTAAGTAAAAAAGAAAGCTTGGACTGGGGAAAATCGTGCAAGTGGGTGTAAGCAACTGCTAACTGTATAGAAAACAAAGGGTAGTAATATAACTGTACATACTCTGACTGATTGCTGTTTACTAGTGGGTGTACCACAGGGTTCAGTACTTGTGGCCCTACTCCTGCTTCAATATATTTCATTAACATCTTACACCTGTGATTGCAACAGTAGAATAACGTGTATCTTTGCAGACGATACTAAGCTTCCTGTAACAGTAATCAACACAATAGAGTGATAATGTGTTTATTACAAAAGGGATCTTGGATAAGTTAGGGGACCAGGGCAGGGAAATGGCAGATGAGGTTTAACACAGATAAATGCAAGGGTTTATGCACATGGGGAGGGAAAAATCCAATACAATGACTACAAGTTAAAATGAAAAAGTCCTGGGTAAAATTTACATGGATAAGGACTTGTTATCCTGGTGACAGTAAACTTAAATTGTAGCAGCCAGTGTCCATACATCAGCTGCCAAGGAAATAGGATCATGTTGTGCATTATAAGGGGCATAGAGGTGCACATGATGTAGAAAACATTATCCTCCCATTAAACAAGTCGCCTGGTTACCCACACAATGGAATAATTGATGTACAGTATTGGGCACCATTGCACAGGAAAGACATTGTATAGCTTGAACAGGGTACAAAGCGGGCAAACAAAAATAATAAAAGGACCCTGGGAGTGACTACAAGTACCCAGAAAAGATTAGCAAGATTAGGGTAATTTAGTTTACAGAAAAGACTGCTTCGGGGTATATAATAAATATGTTAAATACATACAAAGGTGTTCAATATAGAGTCTCTACAAGATTTTATTTATAGCCCAGCCAGGCTTTATCTAGAAACAAGGGGGCATCCTCTACATCTTTAGTGCACTAAAATGCGTTATCTATCATAAACAATAAAAGTGATTCTTTACTGTAAGAGCAGTGAGACTTGTGGATCTCTGTTGCCAGAGGAAACTTGTCATGGTGAATTCACTAACAGAGTACAAAAAGGGTTTGGATGCATTCTGGAGCATAATAATTAACAAGTTATAGTGTCTAGGATTCTGGAGAGGGGTCATTGATCCAGGGATTTTTTCCGAATGCCAGATTGGAGTCGGGGAAGGAATTTTCCCAAAAATGAGGACAATTGGCTTTCTACCTCATTGGGGTTTTTTGCATCCTCTGGATCAACACCTTAGTACAACAGGCTGAACTGGATGGACGTCTCGTCTTTTTTCGGCCTTACAAACTATGAAACTATGAAACTGCACTATTAAAAGATTATAAATTTGCAGCATTACGGGATATTGAGAAAATTTTCAAGTAAGAAAGGTTAATTGTTTTTATTAATCCTTCACATAGTTTGGCAATGTGACTCATGTGTCTCAGTATAGGACCAGGCAAGAACATTTAGGCCTCATTTATGGAAACTGTACAGGTGTAATACCTTCTTTGTTGCCTATAACAACCAATCAGCGCTCCCCTTCATTTCATACAGTTCTCTGGGGAGCTTTTATTGTTTGCTAATGGGCAATAAAGAAAAGTTTGATCTAAAAGTGAATCCTTGGTTAGTTATCAGATAAAATAGTATAAAGGTATATTTGTCTCTAAATATTTTGTCCAGAGACCTGATTCCCCTTTTACTGTGGAACAGAAGTGATAGTGGCCATAAATCCTTTGGGGCAAGATTCAGTCCTGTATTCATTGTGTCAAAAAATTGACATAAATTTGTGTTCCCAAACCTTCTGTATCTTTGGGATTTAAAATAGCCTCTTAACATACTTTGTATGTTTCCTGTGTCCTGGGGTACAAAATGTTAATCTTGGATGTCATTCTTGCTTTAAAATTTTGTCCTGTTTTCTCCAACATACATATTTAGTTTTTCTTAAATCTTGGGCAGGAAATCTGCACAACATGGACTCTAGCCCTTTCACTAACCATAGCTCAAGCCCTAAACCTAGGAAACATTTTGGCAACATCTGGGGAACATCTCCAGAGCACCAGGGCTAGGGACTAGATGTTGCTTAGATGTGGCATAGATGTTGCCCTGATATTGCCTCGATATTGCAAATATGGTGCACAGATGTTGCCCATATTTTGTCTGAATGTTGCACAGATGTTCCCCAGCTGTTGCTTTAATGTTTTCAAGGTGTTACCTAAATGTTGTTTAGATGTGCCTTAGATGTCTGTTGGTATTCTTATGCAATTTGAGGCATTTGGCTACTGTAGGCTCTTCTTGGAAACCAGAAAAGACATGCAGAAATTTTCCTTCGTAAACTTGATTGGGATTCCATTTAACCAAATGCTTTGGATAGTAATATACCCAATGCAATTCTGCCATTAATAAACAGATTGCCATAATTTGCCTCTTTTGTGTATAAACAACCATAACATGCATTTTCTCATTTTGAATATTCCGCATTTATAGTTATAATTAGGACTGCTAGGAAGATGATGTCTCATGCTGAGATTAAGGTTTCATTCAAACCTCCATCTGCTGTAATTTCAAATAGTAATTTTCTTTAAAATAGAAAATTATGTAATCAATTAAAACATTTTTGTTTATTTGCATGTTGTAAGTGAAATTTATTTTAATATGTTTTTATTTTTACTTCTCTAATATTTTTGTCCTGTTTTTCACATTACAACTGCACAAGAATACAGGGTAATTTAACAAAGAGTGTTTTAAATTGAAATTTTTGAGTAATTAAAAACAGATGCTCAAACCACATACTATGCCAAGCATTGTTGTTACTTAGTGAGAAATTCTGGGACAAGGCTATTATGTCTTCTGCTAGATCTAGTAGACAATAGGCCAAAGGTCATCAAGGCAGCCTCAAAATAAGCATAAACTCACAGCATTCAGAATTACAAAGCAATTTTTTTATGTGGTACTAATTAGATTTCCAGAGCACTTGTTCTAGAAGTACAAGCAAGCAGATACTTTACCAGATTTATAAATGAACAGTAAAACAAACAATGAAAAAGATATAGCCCTTGAGATGTCAGCAGTGAGAGTCATGTACTGTGACATTAAATGAGAGGTATACAGTAGTATTCATATCCCTTCACTATTTCCACTTTCTCAATTGCCACCATTTTATGATTGTAAAATCATAAAATACAAAAACATTTACATAAATATTCTAACCCTTACTGCTTACTATGTTGATGCTTTTTATGCAATAATTATAAGGCTACTTTTTTTCTCTACAGTTTTGGCAAACTTGCATTTGGGAAAATTCTCTTATACTTGTATGCAGATCCTCTTTATCTTTGCTTCTAGGAGGGCGTGAATTGATTCAAAGCTGTTTAAATGTAATAAACATAAAGAGAAAAAACACAGGTTTTGTTTCTCTATCAATTGTTCATGTGGCTCTGAAAGAGTTAGAGATCAGCAGTCCTATGTAACCACAGAAAAAACAGGCATCCATGAGTGTTGTGCTTCACCTAGGGCAATATAATTTAGATGAATATATAACATTTGAATTGTGGAAACTTTTCTCCTACTTTTTTTCCCATGTTTTCGATCTTCTATGTATATTTAATCTAAGAATAGGGAATCATGATTCTCATATTCTGAAAGTTCTGTAAGTGCCTGTTGGCAAACTCCCAGTACAGACAAACAAATCACAGTGATATTATATAGGAGGGATGGTCCAGGTGCTCTGGCTCTGATGTGTTCACATTTGTTAGGGAAGACATTAGACACAAAGCTGTAGAAGAGGGAATTGTATCACAGTACAAAAAAAGCAAGAGAGAGGGGAAAAAAAACAGTAATAAAACCCTATTCATTATCCCACTCTTGTGCCCAGCATACCGATAGCAGTATCCTATGCCTCCTGTGTTACATTCCCCTTTCCTGAGACACCTTTAATTTCAGCTCTTCACTTATTGCTTGGTAACTTCACTGGACCAGTGATTTTGTGAAACCTTCTAATTTTGTCTGTTTGCTTTGTTGGAAAAAACATTTTCATTTGG